>BDMB01000021.1:2920545-3039741 GCA_016859785.1 Macrotyloma uniflorum | reverse complement strand
ACCTGTTTCTTTGAGAAGATCAAGAACATACTTTCTTTGGGAGATAAAAATCCCTTTCTTTGAGTAAGCTACTTCAATCCCAAGGAAGTATTTAAATTTTCCTAGATCCTTCATCTCAAACTGAGCAGCAAGCTTTTCTTTCAAGATTTTTTGTTCATTTTGATCATTTCCTGCAACAATCATATCATCAACATAGACCAAGAGTAGAGTAAGTTTACCTTCTAGGGAATGTTTGATGAACAGGGTATGGTCACCTTGACTTTGTCGATACCCTATGGAGATCATAACATGAGTGAGTCTACCAAACCAAGCACGAGGTGACTGCTTGAGTCCGTACAAGGCTTTCTTCAACCTGCACACTTTATTCCCTTCTTCAATAGACCTAAAACTTGGAGGAATTTCCATGTAGACTTCTTCTTCTAAATGTCCATGCAAAAAAGCATTTTTCACATCAAATTGTTGCAATTCCCAACCAAAATAAGCTGCCAATGAGAGAATGATTCTAACAGTATTCATCTTTGCCACTAGAGCAAATGTCTCCTCATAATCAACACCATAAGTTTGACTATATCCTTTAGCGACTAACCTTACTTTGTGACGATCTAATGTGCCATCAGATTTATACTTTACATTATAAACACTACCATTTTATTTAGTGATCTATCAACAATTTCCCATGTATGGTTCTTTTCTAAGGCATTCATCTCTTCATTCATGGCTTGAACCCAATTCTCATCCTTCAATGCATCTTGAACTGATGTAGGGATTCTAATTGTATCAATGGCAGAGAGGAAACTCTGGTGTTGCATAGAAAGGTGTTTAGTGGTCACAAAATGAGAAATAGGATATTTGGTACAAAACCGAGTTCCTTTTCTCAAAGCAATGAGCATGTCATCAAGGTTAGGTTCACAATTATTATTCTTAGAATTTTCCAAAGGTTCAAGGGTGTCAGAAGAATGAACACTTACCCCTGGCTCAGACGATTGAAACTGTCCTTGGATCAGTTTAGGTTGCTTTTGTCTCCTCTGATTTGTATATGGAATAAACTTTCTGGACAACTAGTTTCTGGAGTTGCTCCAGACTCAAGGACAACATTGCTCTCGTTAGGAGCAACTTCAGAGACATTCATATGAGATGAGTTAGGAGAAGTATCAAGAATACCAAGTGTAGTATTAGTATGAGACGGTTCTAGGACAAAAGATGACTCAAGAGACTCAAAAGACTCAGCTTCGATAGAACTCTCCCCCTGAAGCTGAGGATGCAAGTAAAAGGATTGAGTTTCATCAAAAGTGACATCCATTGAGGTAAAAAACTTTTGACTAGGAGGATGGTAACATCGATATCCCTTTTTATTTGAAGCATAACCAATGAATATGCATTTAACAGCTCTAGGATCTAACTTCCCACGAAATTGACTATGAATATGGACAAACGCAACACATCCAAATACTCGACTATGAAGACTAGAGAGAAAAGTAACAGATGGAAAGAAGGAAGACATGGACTCAATGGGGCTTAGGCCATCTAAAACTCGGGAGGGTAATCGGTTAATAAGATAGGCAGCAGTAAGGACAGCCTTGCTCCAATAAGATTTAGGGACATACATTTGGAAAAGAAGTGCTCGTGTTACCTCAAGAAGATACTTATTTTTTCTTTCAGTAATGCCATTTTGTTGTGGTGTATCCACACATGTAAATTCATGAACAATACCATTGTCGGAAAGGAATTTAGACATGTCATGATTTACATATTCCCTCCCGTTATCAGAACGTAGACATTTAATTATCTTTCCAAATTGTGTTTTTATCATATGGAAGAATTTGACAAATAAGGTAAAAACTTCAGATTTTTCTTTCATAAGGAAAATCCATGTGACACGGGTACAGTCATCAATAAAAGTGACAAACCATTTCGCACCAGATATACTGGTGATTGATGCAGGTCCCCAAACGTCAGAGTGAACCAAATCAAAAGGATGAACACTTTTTGTATTACTAGGAGAATATGTGGCACGATGGTGCTTTGCAAGTTGACATACATCACATTTAAAAGACTCAACGGACTCTTTGGAAAATAACAAAGGAAACATAGACTTTAGAACAAAAAAGGATGGATGTCCCAAACGACGATGGAGAAGCCAAATTTGAGAGGACTCAAAAGTAATGCAAGACTGGAGACAAGAGGTAGTCAGGTTCTTACTAATACTATCCTTAGTTTCCAAGTTGTAAAGGTAATACAACCCTCCCTGTTCCTTAACAGTTCCAATCGTCCTCCCTGTGGCAAGATCCTGAAAAACACAATGAGTGGGAAAGAAGGTTACAGAATAGTTCATGAGTAAGTTTTTTTACAGAAATAAGGTTATTAGAAAGTTTTGGAACATAAAGAACATCTTTAAGGTTGAGGGATGGTAAAAGAGAGATGTTATCACGTCCAATTATTAGGATATGGGCCCCATTTGCAATAGGAATGTGGTTACCAGAAAGAGAAACATATGATGTTAAAATAGATTAATGAGGAGTCATGTGGTCTGTCGCACTAGAGTCTAGAACCCAAGAGTCCTTGCATACAGTTTTAGAAACATTAAAAGAGGAATTGGAGTTCTTACCTGTTATGGTTAGAGAACAAGTACCAAAAGATGGCTTACTAATAGACTCCATCAGAGATTTCAGTCGTTCAATTTCAACACGAAGTGTAGGCATTCCTTCATCAATTTCAGGAGATGAAGGAATCTTACTAGTATTTTCAGGATCTAAAGTTGCCTGATAAGCCTTCCTTGGGGGCTGTCCTTTTAGTTCCGCCAGACGATTGAGAACTTTCTCTTTTCCGTGTAACTTGAAGCAAGTTTCCTTAGTATGACCAGATTTCTTACAATGAGAGCACCAACGATCATCTTTCCCTTTGAAACTGAGTTTTATGTTTTCAGGATTTGCAGTCCCAACTTTAGAGGTCTTTCCAGATAACATGGCAGCTCCTTTAGTGGAGGGCTCATTCATCATGACCATCCGACGAGTTTCTTTACCTCGGACAATGTAGAAGACTTCAGAAAGAGAAGGAAGTTTTTCCTTCCCAAGAATTTGTGCCCTAATAGGGTCATATTCAGGATTCAATCCTGACAAGAACTTAAATATCCGAGATCTTTCAACAAACTGAGAAAGAGTTGCAGCATCTCGGCTATTTTCTAGCCTTAAATTTTGATATTAGTCCAACTCAATCCACAGTCCCTTTAACATTCCATAGTATTCTGCAACAGAAAGAGTGCCTTGCTTGGCACCAAAAATCTTGCTTTCAAGTTCATAGCACGTGGAAATGTCCTGTCGCATAGAATAAGTATTTGCAAGGTCTTCCCAGATTTCACGGGCACTAGAGTAAAACATATAATTTCTACTTATTTCTGTAGTCATAGATCCCCATAGCCAAGTAATAATTCGCGAATCATCATTGTCCCAAATTTGGAAATTAGGGTTATCTTGAGCTATGACATCTCCTTTAATGTGGTTGAGCCTACCCGTACCTTTCAACGTGCATCTGATAAATTGAGTCCATTGGAGATAATTTCGACCATTAAGGCGACTGTCATCTGGTAAGTGAGGAAGATCGGCATTGCTTAATGGAGTTGACATGTTATAGAGAGAGAATGTAGGCTTGTGATGACTCCAAATATGGCTGATTCGACAACAACAGCTCCGATGACAACTCTGGCAACTGCTTCGACTCCAGTGGTGGCAGCACCAGTGATAAAACTATAAGTTGGGTGCACTTCAGGCTAACCCTATAATTAAAGGAAATGGGTGCACTTCAAGCAATAAGAAGAACTGTGTCTAAAATGGTAAAGGAATGCGGAAGCAGAACCCCCAAGATTAGGAGCTCTGATACCAAGTTGAAAGAATTAACTTGAATGAAAGAGGATATACTTTCTATTTCGTGTTTGAAATAGTACATCAACATCTATATATATAGAGAATCCTAGCCCTAAAGGAATATCTCTAGAATCTTCTAACAACTTCTAACCACTTCTAATTACAAAGAGATCTCTAGAATCTTTTAACAACTTCTAACCACTTCTACTTTCAAAGAGATCTCTAGAATCTTCTAACCACTTCTAATAATAATTACAAAGAGATCTCTAGAATATTCTAACAACTTTTAATAGTACATTTAATATCTTATTATCAACATATACTAAGAAGGCCACACTGGAGGCACCAATGAGTGTCGATATTTATTTTTTTTATACATTTAATATCTTATTATCAACATGTACTAAAAAGGCCACACTAGAGGCACCAATGAGTGTCGATATTTATTTATTTTGTTTTATTTTGGTGGGCTTTTCAGCCATTGTCACTTGCATTTCAATTACTGTGTAGCTACCATGATGATTGTAAGCAACATAATCTTATAGACTTTTAACCCATATTTGTTACGATAGCACCAATGAGTTTAGATATTTATTTTTTTGTTTTATTTTGGTGAGCTTTTCAGCCATTGTCTCTTGCATTTCAATTACTGTGTAGCTGTCATGATGATTGTAAGCAACATAATCTTATAGATTTTTAACCCATATTTGTTTTGGATATTTTTTATTTTGGGGGGCTTTTCAGCCATTGTAACTTTTTCTTTAATTATTTTTTTTGTTAATATTTCTTTGATTTGAAGTTTTCTGTGCAGTGATATCCTTTTTCACCCTCCAAGCCATCTTATATGTAAGCTATCTGCTCTGCTTATCAGTCTTTTCTATCTTTATCTCTATCTCTCTAGTGAATGTTAAATTGAAATTATGTAACTCTAGATTGGTATTTATAGCTGGTGAATGGAGTGATGTGTTTTGGATTCTCCGCATTTCAAATTGATAAAATTAGTCATTACTACCATGTGTTTCTCTCTATATGGAATTAAAAGAAAAATAAATAAACTTGATTTTGACACCTCCACACCTATTACATGTATAAAGGGACATGTGAAAAGATGAAAAAGAAAGCCACTGACTATGCTGTGAAATGATAAGAAAATGAATAGAGACAAGGAGACATAAGGTTGGTGTAAAAAGCAAGATACGTAATCAATAAAATTTATTTTAATGAAATAATTTAAAGTTACTAAACTTAATTTGAATGAATGACTTAAGTTTTTTGCGTTATCTAATGAGAAATGTAAAGCTTTCCAAAATGGAGTGTTGCTTATAGAATTACAAACAGTTACAAAACTTAATCACCCCAACAAAAATGAATAATTCCCAATATTTTAGCATAAAAACTTTATTATAAAAAAAAGTCATAAAAGGACCACATACAATCAGGTTTTAAATGCGAGACAAGCATGAACAGGCTCCATTTCATAATTCTATATGATGTAATTATTCTTTTTTAATATTCCTATACCAGGAAAATAATATTTATATATTATTTTAATATTAAGAAGGTTACTAAAAAAATTGTTTAAGACATGTTCATCGTGTTTGTCCAATGTTATCTAACCAGATTATATATATCTCAAAACTTTGATTCCTTAGATGGCTATCGTCCAATGAAATTCTACATTAGCTAGAATAATTTTGTTTAAAGGTTTATATACAATACTATGAAATAAACTTGTCAGTTTGGAAGTCTTGTGTAAGTAAGAAATGACTGAAGTTTGAGTGCATGTAATAATTAATAGGGATGAAAGTCAAAACTCACCAATTGGACACCTTGGTTTCTATTTCAGCCTCCTTTTCATTTCATGGTACATAGTTGCACAATTATTAATACATGTTGGTANCAAACAGTATATCCCAACTATTGAATTATATCATAATATTGGCCATGATATTCATAGGATACAAGATTATCAAGTCTAAATAGTTTTATGATCATTAAGTATCTTTTTATGAATAAGTATCCTGTAAGTGGCTGAATTGTTTTACTATTATCAAGTTCCTTTATGTGTATAAATGGCTGAATTTATTAAATATAAATTGCTGAATTTACTCGAGTATGTTCTGGCTAAATTTACTAAAACAACTTTGGTTATTTGTATGTATTATAGGTTACCTTATCGTCTAGAAGGCTGTGAAGGGGGCTGAACTTGGTCCAGTTTTAAGGTACTTATCTTAGACTTGTTATATCTCAAATAGTATATACCAGCTATTAAATTATATAATAATACTGGCCATAATATTTACAGGATACAAGATTATCAAGTTTAAATAGTTTTTATGATCATCAATTATCTTTTTATGAATAAGCATTCTGTAAATTGCTGAATTATTTTATGATTATTAAGTTCCTTTATGTCCATAAATGGCTGAACTCAGTATAAATCATTGAATTTACTTGAGTATGTTTTAGCTGACTTGAAATAGATTAAAAACAGTATATACAAAATAAGAGAGTTCAATTTCTCCTCTCTTCAGATTTTATTATATAAGACTGATGTTACAATTGATTAGGGGAACAATAATAATTAATGAATAGGAGTAGTGCAGAGATAGGTATACAAAAACAACTTTTGTAATTACTCCTATGCTAACCTATTCTAACCTATTCTAACACTTCCCCTCAAGCTGGAGCATACAGATTGTATGTGCCAAGCTTGAAACATATGAATTGAATTCGATACCCTCTTAAAAACTTTGTTAATACATCTGCAAGTTGTTCATTGGATCCAACAAATTCAGTACAAATTTCTTTGGACAGTAATTTTTCTCGAACAAAGTGTCAATCAATCTCTGTGTTTGGTCCTCTCATGGAACATAGGATTAGAAGCAATGTGGAGTGCAGCTTGATTATCATAATACATCTTTATTTTCTGAATCTCACAAAACTTTAATTCTTGGAGAAATCGTTTTACCCACACTAGTTCACATGTTAGGGATGCCATTGCCCTATATTCAGCTTCGGCAGTTGATCGAGCAACTACATTTTGTTTCTTACTCTTCCAGAAAATAAGATTTCCTCCAATGAAAATACAATATCCTGTAGTAGAGCGCCTGTCCATAGGAGATCCTGCCCAATCAGCATCACAATATCCAGAGATTTCAGTGTTCCCTTTATCTTCATATAGTAGACCTTGTCCTAGAATCTTTTTGAGATATCTTATGATACGGATGACAGCATTCCAATGATCAATACAAGGAGCTTGCATGAACTGACTAACAACACCAAGTGCAAAAGATAGGTCAGGTCTAGTGATGGTAAGGTAAATAAGTTTCCCAACTAACCTTCTATATCTCTCTGGGTCAAAGAAGGATTCACCTTGATTTGCCATTAATTTATGATTTGGGTCCATAGGACAATCCACTGGTTTACAATCAATCATACCCATCTCTTTTAAGATATCTAAGGCATATTTCCTTTGAGAAATTACAATTCCTTCCTTTGATTGGGCTACTTCAATGCCCAAAAAGTATTTGAGACTTCCTAGGTCCTTGGTCTGAAAATGATTACATAAGTGTTCCTTTAATTGAGAGATTCTAGCAGCATCATTCCTTGTAATGACTATATCATCAATATATACTATTAAGTAAACACATCTCCCAGGGGAGGTATGACAATAAAAGACCGAATGATCTGCTTCACTACGTTTCAACCCAAAGATTTGAACAATGTGACTAAATTTTCCAAACCAAGCACGTGGAGATTGCTTAAGACCATATAGAGAGCGGCGTAACTTACAAACCAAACCAGACTCCCCATGAGCAACAAATCCAGGAGGTTGCTCCATGTAAACTTCCTCCTCTAGATCACCATGAAGAAAAGCATTTTTATATCTAATTGATGAAGAGGCCAATGACGAATAGCTGCCATGGAAAAGAAAAGACGAATAGTAGTCATTTTGGCCACTGGAGAGAAGGTGTCACTATAATCAAGACCATAGATCTAAGTGTATCCTTTGGCAACCAATCGAGCTTTGAGGCGATCAACTTCACCATTGGGTCCAACTTTGATGGCATACACCCATCGACATCCGACCGTCTTTTTTCCTAATGGAAGGGGAACTAACTCCCATGTCTTATTATTGTCAAGAGCCTGCATTTCAACAATCATGGCTTGTCGCCACCCAGGATGATCAAGTGCCTCATTCACATTTTTAGGAATAGTAATAGAAGAGACAGAGGATATGAAGGAATAGTAGGACGGAGACAATCTATGATAACTAAGAAAATTATAAATAGGATGTGGACTACGGGTAGAACGGGTACCTTTACGGAGGGCAATAGGCCTATCTGAATCATCATTGTCAGGAACTGTGGTATTGAGTGATGATTGAGAAGGACCTGATGAAGAGGACTCACCGTGAAGCATTGGACTAGTCATTTGGGTCCTGCGCTGGTAGGTAATAAAAGGAGGTACAGATGGTAGGTGTATCTTGAATGGGATTTGGATTGTCAGGAGCAAGAGGAACAAGTGACTCAACTAATGGTATTGGAAGGACTTGTTGGACACAATGCACATCCTGGACAGATTGAGGGAAGAAGGGAGACTGTTCAAAAAAGGTAACATTGGCAGACATGTAGTACTTTTTTATTTCAGGAGAGTAACAACAATACCCTTTTTGAAGTCGAGAATAGCCCAAGAAGACACATTTGATAGCCCGGGCAGAAAGTTTGTCCAAACCTGGGGACATATCATGAACAAACCATACACAACTGAATACACGAGGAGAAATATGGAAGAGAGGTTCATTGGGAAATAGAATGGAATAAGGAACTTTATTGTTAAGAGAAGAGGATGACATTCTGTTAATAAGAAAACAAGCAGTTAAGACAGCATCGCCCCAGTGATGGGCTGGTGCATGAGCGCCAATTAATAAGGTACGAGCGGTCTCAACCAAATGTCTATTTTTCCTTTCTGCCACACCATTTTGTTGAGTTGTGTGAGAACAAGTGGATTGATGTGAAATGCCATGTGAACTTAAAAGTGTAGAAAAATCAGAGGAGAAATATTTTTTGGCATTGTCACTTCTCAAAATTTTGATTACTTGACCAAATTGATTTTTGATTTCATTCAAGAAGGATGTAAAAATAGACAACAATTCAAAAAGATTTTTCATTAGATAAATCCAAGTACATTTAGAATATTCATCAATGAAAGTAACAAAATATCTAAAGGCAAAAGATGAGACACGACTTGGACCCCAAATATCAGAATGTATAATAGAAAATGTAGAATTACATTTTGATTCAGACTACTTAGGAAAAGAAGACCTAACATGTTTTCCTAACTGACATGATTCACATTCTAATTTTTGAAGTCTACAAAGTTCAGGAACCATTCTCTTTAACTTTGACAAGTGAGGGTGATCCAAACAATCATGTAACAATTTAGGAGACAGGGATGCAAAACAAGACACCAATGAGCTAGTCCCAAAATAATACAATCCTCTTGATTCATGTCTTTCGCCAATCAGTTGACCCGTACCACGTTCCTGAATAACAAAAGAATTAGCATCAAAGGTTATTGAGCAATTTAAGGACTTGGTTAATTGACTTAAAGAAATAAGATTAAAAGGACATGAAGGAACTTCAGCTTTAGAGATATTGGCTATTTTGTCAGGAAAGCCATGCAAGGAGAAGTAGTTTTCTTGAGTATGACCCATTCTTTTGCAATATGTGCATTGAAGACGTCCCTTACCATCACGTCCTCCTCCTCTTGTATTGTGTCCTCCTCTTCCACGCATAGATACCATAACAGACGATTCAACTACCTCTTGCATATTCTTGCTTTGAATAGTGGGAACCCGTAGGAGTCGAGTCGTCAAGCTTTCCATTGATGGAACTTCATGACCAGTTAAAAGTTGATCTCTAACATGATCAAAATCTAGATGCATGGCCCGGAGAATCATAACCATATAAAACTTATCTAGTTTCTTCTTAATTTCTTCTAGTGAATCAACTTCCAAGAACATCTTCAATTCTTCTACGGCGGATTGAGCTTCATCCATAAAGGATATCATGTCATGATCTGTTTGCTTGAGAGAGGCTAGTCTATTGGCAGAGTCATAAAGACGTTGCACATCATTTGCAAAAATATTTTTAGCCTTCTTCTAAAAAGAGTGGCATGTTTTGAACGATCTTAAGGTGGTCAATATTTTTGGTTCCACTGATTGCCACAACAAAGCACACAACTGAAAATCAATTCTTTTCCTTTTTTTCAGCTTGATCAGATGGTACATTATTCCCATCTTCTTCTAGGTGGTCATGGAAACCTTGACCTAAAAACCAAAGTTCTACAGATGCCGACCAAGATAGATAATTTTTTCCATCAAGTTTTTCCGAGGTGATTACAGGAGTTCTAGAAAAAGATTGAACAGGTCCTGACGCCATTTTAGATGATGGACGCTGAACTGTAAAAAAATTTCTCCAGAAATCCTAATTAGTTTGGAAACCGAAAGAAGGGGATTTTCTTCCAATCGCTGGTTAGAAGATCCTGCCGACAGTAAAGAGAGGAGGAATGTCTGGCGAGACCTACAGAGGCAGCGTGGAGGGGTTTCGAAGAGACGAAGACGGCGCGTGGGTGATACGCGCCTAACAGAGCGAAAGAGAAATGTGATGCGTGGCGGCGCGTGAAAACGATTCAGGCAGCGGGGCAAGTAGGGGTGGTCGTCGCTCGGAGAGGCGCTCCAGATCCGGTGGTTTCCGACGAAAACTGAGCAAGTCGGCGGCCAACGGCGACGGACAATGGCGGACGGCAGAAGGCGGCGAACAGCGGCCAAACGGTGACTATTTCACCGGACAAGACAGAGACAGGCAGAGCGGGTCGACCCGCTCTGATACCAACTTGAAATAGATTAAAAGTAGTATATACACTTATGTTAGGATATTTACGCTAAGTAAGAGTGTGAACACTACCTCATCACTACAAGAATAATATTATTTATCTGTAAAATATTTTTTACGAATTTTTCTATAAAAAAAATTAATTATCTAATAAATATTTTTTACAGATTTATTTTTATGAAAATTTATCATAAATTTATTTGTGAGAAATTTTTTATAAATTTGTTTATGAAATTTTTTTTCATTAATTTATTTGTGAGAAATTTTTCATGGATTTGTTTGTGAAAATTTTTTCATGAATATTTTGTAGAAAATAATTTCCTACTAGTCTTTTACCTACAAATTCATGGTGGTGGGTAGAAATTCGTCAAAAAATTTATATTTTCCACTGATTTTAATTATTACTCACAAACTTGTTTCATGATAATTATGAATTTTTTTTGTAGTGTAAGTATACAATATAAATCCATCAAATTCCATAAAAAGTCCTATAAATAGTTGAAGAGAAAATATATATATATATATATATATATATATATATATTTCTTATAATTTTATAGGACTTTTTATGGAATTTGTTGAAGTGTTTTTTAGGCATAACCCTTCTTTTGATCACTATATTAAGAAGAATTCATCTTGAAAGAAAGGAGCACATCAATTTTATTAAAAGGTTCTTGGTCTTTTAGTAAGAAAATTTTGACACCCACTAGAAACAAAGTAACATTATCTAGAAGACCATATTATATCAACATATAGTATGACAACTAGTAAAAAAATACAATTACCACACTTTGATGTTAGAGAAAACTACATAGAAGAAAAAACAATGTTGGTAGAGCTAATGAAAAAGCTTGATAACTTTAAAAGACAAAGCATTGAAGAATTGGATGCCATCAACAAAGAGAATGCCTAATCTGTCAAAAGTGCAAAACACCATGATCAAACATCTTCATCTTGACAAAGCTTAGAGATGAAGGAGTGTCAAGCTATTCCCAGCCTATTCCTCCCCATGCTTCAAGAGCACAAGAAGAAAAAAGTTGCTCACAAATAGAGACATACTACCATGTGTTTGTCCACACTTCAATGGGAATGGGCAAATATTACCAACACCCATTCATTGATGGGATAATAGAAATCTTATTAGTGGGTACTTGGAAAAACTTGACCATAGAAAAATATGATGGCACCACCAACCAAAAAGAACACATTGATGTCTACATCACACAAGTCAATTAGTACCTAATAGATTATATCATCTTTTGTCAAGTCTTTCGCACTTTCCTCAAAGGGAGAACCCTTAATTGGTTCATAAGGCTACTTCTAACTTAATCAATATCTTTTACACACAATTTGTCAAGTTCGACACACAATTTGTAACTAGTATATCCATCACTTGACCTTCGTCAGTCTCATCAACATTTGATGATAAGGACCTCATAGGGACAAGTTCACTTGACCAAGGCTCCATAACACATAGGAGGATCACTAGGAGCACGACACAAGCTCAAAGCCTTGGTCAACACCATGTGTCATTCTTTTGTATAAAATCTTTGCAATTTTACTTTTATTTGATTTGGACTTGTAAGTAGAATAGCTTTGCAATGAGTTGGCCCATATCCTCAAGCCTATGAGTGATTTCATACATGTGATGCACGAGAAAAGTGTGATTGTACTGGATTCACTTTAGGCATCACGTTCTTAAGAGATCTGGATATAGGAATTTGAATTTTCCCTTCCTTTTTTCCATGACCTAGTAGTGTATAAATAGGAGGCCTTATTCTTTGTAAACCACTTTGGTCATTGAATGAAAGTTGAGTTCTGTTGTGAGAGTGGGAACTCTTTGCTTGGACTTATCACCACTTATCTTTGAAACTTCCTCCATGTGGCATGCAACCCCTCTATTATGTCATAAGCTTATTTATCTCCATTTTATACTTTTTTTTTCTTGCCTTACTTCACTCATTCTTCATCTTCATTATATTTTCCATTGGATTGCTAAAATGAACATGCACACTAAGTTAATTTGTTAACTTCGTGTCTAGTTGGGATTTCAATAAACTACAACATATCATCTTCTATCCTCCAAGCATTCTTCCATTTTAGGGCTTAGGTTTCATTTGGAAGGTAGTTTATAGTTTTTGTTATTCCATTTAGTAATTTGTCACTAATTGTGTACTCTATTCCAATTTTCATCATCATTCTTTTTTTGCTATGTTGGTGCTAAAATTAGACCAAGGAATTTTAGTTTTAACTAAGTCATGGTGGCTCATTAACCACCACAAAATTCGACTTTAAGTTAAGGAGGTGTCGTTAGTCTTGACTAAAGCAAAAGTTCATTACAAACATAATCACAAACCTAACTGAGTCAGTTTCTCATAATTAGTTTTCTAGTTAACATTCCTGGTGCATCTGTCACTTAACGCAACATCAATTTTGCTTAGTAATTTTTCCACAATAATGAATGTGATATATTTGATGATTTTCAACTTTTGATCTATTTTAATTGAGTATATTCGAGTTATCCTAACTTAATTTTATTCATATGTCTATTAAATTTTGTTGAGTTCAATATTTTTCATTTTATTGCTTGAATATGTTGGATGAAATGCCACTTATAATTAGTAGTAGTTGAATTGATGGTATTATCAAAACATAAGAACTAAGTTGATATTCTTACTATGAACCTTTTGTGTTAGTGTTATTAATTGGAGAACCAGAATTCAATCTGTGCATTGGCTCATTGTATGTGTACGTTGAGAGTGATTGAAGAGTTAAAAAAGTAATGTTCAAAACAAGTCAAAGTTATAACTCATTCAAGCAAACTTTCTAAAAATTAGTTGCATTAATACTTGATTGATTTGTGAGTATGGTAAATTAGTTTTATTCTTGTAGATTTCAAACTCCTTCTACTATCAATTCTATAATGTGTTTTATCATACATATTTGAGTTATTCAATTAGTGTAATCTTCAAATTTTTTAAGGTATTTTTCTTATTTGTCTTCCTTAGTTGTGTGACATTCTCTTCTTATTTGGTTTAACTATTTCCTTTATTTTGTACTTTTCTTGCTTGTCTTTCCATTCCTTTAAGTTTTGTCAAGTTGTTTTAAATTTTTCTTTCTTTAAGTGTGGTTGAGTGAATCATCTTTTACTTGAGTTTTAAGTTAAGATAAGGACTCTTGAAAAGTTTTCTCACTCTTATCAAATGGAGAGAAAATTTATCATATCACTCAAAAAGAGACCAAGAGACAGACACTAGTGAGGTGTTTTAGTTCTAACTTGATTTTTTTTTTTTCAATCTTTGAATGCAAGGTACAATTTCTAAAAAAACTTCACCACAAATGTCCCTAAAATGACTATAATGTTGGCAGGAGCATTGACCCAAAAGTAAAAAGAGATGAGACATAATACGATGAGGGCATTGATGGAACACATCAAGAAAGAGGAGGAGAAAATTAGAGAAGATAAAGAACAAAATGGAAGACAATGAGGACAATCTTATTATGATGAGGAAACGAAGGAGTGAAGAATCTAGTAATATAAAGAGAGGTGCCAACCCGTATAAGAAAAGTCCAACTTTTATTTTAAATTGACAAAGTTTAATGGTTGTAGTGATCAAAATGTATATTTAATGGTAGACTAAATTTTTTAAATGTATGATCTAGATGTAGGGTAATGTTATGGATTTTAAAAGTGGTCATAAATTAATAAATTAATTGTGGTTTCTTGGGAAAGAATGAAAAAATGTATGCACGCATGGTTCGCTCCTTCTCACTATAAGAAGGATCTATTTTTGATGCTCCAATGACTTCATCAAGACACAAGGAATGTGGATGAATATTATGAAGACTTAAAAATTATACCCATTAGGATCAAATTGCATGATGATTCTAAAGAGTCAAAAATTGCTAAGTTCATAACTGGAATTATATTAGTTTACTTCTTTAAAAAATTTTGTTCACCTAACAATCAAGGTAGAATCACAATTTAAAAGAAAATAATTTTGTAAAAGAATCATTTATAGTGAGAGATTTTACAACTCTCTAAAGAAAAAAAAATGATAAAGGCCTTTATTGAGAATCCACTTACTAACATATATTGTAGCTCTAAAGACAAGAATTCTTCCTCTAAGTTCAACTCCCCTCAAAGGACTAGTACTTTAAATTGTTTTAAGTGTTTGAGGTTTGGGCACAAAGTTGTTGAATACTTTAAAAAATGAACTATGTGTAAAAAGGATAGGGAGATCTATAATAAGCATAATATACCCATTTATTCAAATAGTTTTTCTCACTCATCAAGTGATGATGAGTTTCAAGTATATTTGAAGGTGATTTATTAATGGTAAAACATCTCTTAGTTCAAGTCCACAAGAATTTAGACAAAGTGAGAAAATAATTTTTATAATAGATGCCTTATCAATAACAAGTTATATTCAATAATAATTGATGGGAGGAGTTCTCCAAATGGGGCTAGTACAATACTAGTGAAGAAGTTTAATTTATCCACTATCTTTCGTACAAATCCTTACAAACTTTAATGGTTGAGCAAAGATGGTGAGTTTATGGTTGATAAACAAACTCTCATAACCTTTGTCATTGAAAAATATAAAAATAAGATTTGGTGTGATATTATATTTATGGAGACAACACATATCTTGTTTAAAAGATTATGATAATTCGATTAAAAATTATTAAAAATATTACTATAAATTACTAAAAATAATAATTAATTTATGATTATGATATATATAATATTAAAATAATTATTATTATTTTCATAAATTATTAATATTGATAATTAATTTTTTTATATTTATAAAATTAAAATAATTATTTTTTATAAATCATTAATAATTATCACTATTATTTAATTATTTTTATAATTTATTATTATTATTATAATATATAAATTATTAGTATAAAATACTTTTATCACAATAAAAATTAATTTTAATAATATTTAAAATTATTATCATAACGGTAACATAAATACGGATAATAATAAAAATTAAAAATAATAATAAAAATTAGTTTTAATGACATTTAAAATTATTATCATTACCAGTAACAGTTAAATTAAAAAATTTAATAATAATAAATTAAATATTTTTAATAAAAAATACTATATTATTAAAATTATGCATAAAATACAATTATAGAAAAAATATTTTAAAAAACATTTTTATGAAGAAAAGTTAAAAAAAAAACTTAAAAGTTAGTTTCAATTTGTATACTTCAAATTTTATTTTTTCTTTCTTTATTTCAGATACTAAAACCTAAAATCATACTATTTAAGATATTTTAATTTAAAAAAGTAATTCATAAGTTTAGAACTTAAATCATTATAAAAACTAACATTTATATTTCAAATTCTTATTTTAAAGTATCTTTTCAAGATATAAAAATTTTAGACTAAAAATCACTTTACTCTCATCAAAACTTAAATCAAATGTATTTTCACAATTTTAAAAAACATAAAATTATTTTATTAAAATTAAATAGAATATACCATATTTCCAAACACAAAAGTATAACTAAACAACAGAATTCTTCTTTAACTATCAGTAAGAGAAGGAAAAGGAGAGTGAGATATCNCATTCAACATGTTTGTTTACAGTAGATTGAAAACAAGAAACACCTATATAACCTATATATGAACTTTCCGGATACAAAACACTCATTAATATAAGTGACACAAAAACATGTGTATGCAGTAAATTAAGCAACACCAAAGGATGAGATGAACAAAAAAAGCACCCAAATATCTTCAATTAAGAGGATGAACTTGAAGAGTTCATTTGTTATTCTTAGGTGGATGGTGCACTGGTCGATGATAATCAGCAGTAAAAGCCAAGGGACCCCCATTAACCTCATAAGACAAACGTTTTCTTGCATTTCTTTTGGCTTCAGCAATGGAAGAAGACTTCACCTTCCCAGATTTACTCATAAGTAGCTTTGCACTAGCTTTGCTTAATTTCCCTACATGAACTGCTGCCATGCTTTTCACTGTAGTACCTTTTGTAACCCTAGTTTCAACACTTGCCTGTTAAATTCCAGATATGGTAGAAGATAAAGCTGTTATTCATTTTGTGAAATGGAAAGTTATCCTTTATCAAATCAATGGTTTTAAATTACATCCATATAATTAAGATTTTTCTTCTTCACTGCAGTTCAACTGCATAAATCTTTGAACATATTATATTTACATATGATTGAGCGCGCAAATATAATATCAAATTTTTTTTTAAATATTATTTTTTTAAATTTAATTTTTCTCACATTTAACTTTACTATTTATAAAGAATATATACTGATTATAAACATAATAATATTTATAAATATTACACAAATATCCTCCAATATGTATATGTATTTATATTGACACTTTTTTTATAATCACAACTGTAATTGTATTTAAAACTATGGTTATGATTTTTGGTATAATAAATAAGGGTTTGGTTTTGGAAATAGGAAGAATAAGAGTAATTTATAAAAATTCTTTTACACTAGCTTCTATAAAAACTAATTTTTTAATTTATGTATTAACTAATTCAAATTTATAATTTGCTTTTTATTTTTCTTCTTATTTTATTCTCTGTAAGTATTTCTAAAAAAGTTTATCTAAATAAATACTTAAAACAATTTTTTTATAAAAAGGGACAATCTACTTTCATTGTGACCAATAACCTTAAATAGTTTCCTTCAAACACTATCAAACTTTACATATTTAAAACGTACATTCAGTTACCTTTATATCTGGAATTTCGTTAACAGCAACACCTGCATTTTTCACCATTTTGAGGTCAATATATTTTTGCCTTTAATTTGATATCGTCTAGAAAGTAATTAAGGGTTTATTCAGAAGATATTCTTCGTAACTTTTTTTTTTAATTGAAGAAACAAAATGAAATTGACCTTTTTATAAATTAAAAATAAATTAGCTAAAAATAAAAATTTTAAAAAATTATACAAATTAGTTTATATATAAATTAATTTTAACTAGGGAAAATCAATTCCATTTTTCTCTTATTTTACTTATAAAAAAATCGTCTAAACAAATTCATACATAACATATGAAAACATAAACCCTAAAAGCAAATGAAAGAAATACCTTTAGGGTTCAAACGTGCAGTGGAAAGCCAGGCAGCAGAAAGAAAGAGAAGCACAACACAAGCAGCAGTGTTCTTGATTAGCACCATCACCGTCTCTGATAACTTGAACCTTTCTGAAGGTAAAGTTTAACTAAAATATCAAATTGAGTAAAAGAGAAATCAGTTCAAAAGGGTAAGTTATCATTTATAGGAACTGATAAGATGAGAGAAACCCAAGTAAAATTGAACCAACAATTCTTTAATCCATGTGTTGAAATTTAAAGTATTGATGTACCTATAAAATGGAAGGGTAACTTTTAGAGGCTATTGTTCAAACACTAGTCCTTATTGAACGTTCAAAGACTAGGTGTAATATATAGTATTTCAAATGCTTGGGAACTAAAACTATTTCTCAATCCCGATAGTTACAACTTTAATGAATCCCCATTTATAATATGCGTAAATGTACCCTTTTTAGTCTTTATATGTCATTTTTCTGTTGGTCTCGCAAAAGCAAAACAAAAATCATTAGTCTTGCCTCACACAATTCTAAAACTTATGAAAATAGCTTTTGCTAATATTTACGCGCATCTTCTTATTATTTTTAATTTTTTTTATAAAAATATTATAGGTCTAATTTATCTTCAAAACTTATTAAAAAAAATTATGTTTATTCTTTGTTTATATATTATAATTAAGTCTTATTTTTAATTAATGTAAGATTTTTCTAATATTCTCTCTCATGCTAAAGAGACATTCTCAATTCGAATATGTTAACAGGTGACACAATTTAAGTCTAACTCCTTAAATTATATAAAAAAATCATAATCTATTAACTCAATCTAATTCAACAACCTGTTAATCAGGATTTAGTATATTAATAAGTGGTATAATTTATATCTAATAATTTTATTAACCCGAT
Organism: Macrotyloma uniflorum; assembly: GCA_016859785.1. Taxonomy (NCBI): domain Eukaryota; kingdom Viridiplantae; phylum Streptophyta; class Magnoliopsida; order Fabales; family Fabaceae; genus Macrotyloma; species Macrotyloma uniflorum. The sequence goes on along the minus strand of BDMB01000021.1, from coordinate 3,020,975 downwards.
AGTATATTAATATGTGACCCAATCTAAACCCAACAATCTTATTAATTAGACTTTAATATCATGTAAAAAATTATTACGAGCTTAACTTACTTTCAAAATCAATTTAAAATATAAAATTTACTCTCACTTATATATTATAATTAAATCTTATTTTTAATTAATATATTATCTCGTAAAAAAAATTATGTTTTTCAACAGGATAGATGACACATTATTACTATGCACAATTAATTTTTGAGATCTATGAAATTAAAGAAAAGTTTTTTGAGTGTCCAATAGGAAAATAAATAGCATATTTGTAAAAATGGGAAACACATTAAGTATAATAATATTCAATGATATGAGATACAAAAGTTATGTAAAGAAGGTTTGAGAGTTTCTATGTGAATCTGTGGTCCAAAGAATGTATGGAACAGTGCCATTAGAGTTTGAGAGAGGTTCAAACACCACGTAGTGCCACCATTCTTGGGATAGGAGAGATTTCAGAAAGGGTTGACAACAAAAGATAGCGTTTCTCGTGATAACGTAGAATGGAAGGCTTGTGTGTTTTGCGTTTGTCTACCACCATGCAATCAACGAGAAAAAGCTATGTGCTTTAATTTTCCGAGGCAGGTACACTACCTTAAACAATGTGATCGGAAAATATTAAAATTAGGGTACTACATTTCCCATATAAAAGAACATGACCATTTTGCAGTTCAAGGTCTACAACTTTTGTGGCACAAAACAAGTTATTTACTTAGTACTAATACTAACTACCCATGTTTGATAATAAAAATATAAATGAGAGCAAAACGATTAATAAATATGAGAGTATATAATATATTATATTTCATAAAACTCAAAATGTTTGGAACCATTACAATTTTTTTTTTCATTTTATATAACATTTTTCTTGTTCCCAATTGAAGAATGATTCATAAAACTATTTAATATTTTTTTTAAAGTATAAGTTATTCATTATAAAAAAAATTCAATTTACCTACCAATATACATGATCGCAAAATAATAAAATTCGTTTAATGATTTAATTACCAATTAAAATAGTTATCAATTTCATGTGATAGTGAAAACCTTAATCCTAAAACGTTTAGGGATCGAAATTTTATTAAGTTGTTAAATAGTCATTAATATTTAGTCACCATTTAGTTGCTATAGTTTTATCGTATGTTAAGATGAAAATTTATTTTTTAATTCAATTAATTATTTGACAATGTGAAACAAATAGTGGTAAAATTAATTTAGTCACAAAATATTTAATTAATTTAAAAAAATACATTTATACTTTTGTTGCCAATATGATTACAATATGATGACAAATATGAATCGTATTATAATAAAAAATTATTTTAGTAGTTAATATGGTGAGCAATAATACTAAGTATATATAATTAGCAACTGAAAACTTTTATAATATTTTTCTAACTTCTTAATGTAGTATATGAAGTTTATATTCCATCTTATCAAATAACAGTGAAATAAAAATTTAAGAAATAATAATAAAAATCAATCCATGATAATCAAAAGTATAATTTGAACAACGCAAACAGTTCCTACATCGAGTGTAATTTGTAATCTACAATGGAATGGAAGAAAACTAATTAACTCTATTTTCCACCACGAACTCATTCAAATCACTATTCCATTACAATAATTATTCATTCCTCATCGCAATGTCATATAGAATCTTCCTTAGACATGCATGTTTCTTGATCACCATGTGAACTCATCACAACTAAATAAAAAAAAATTGTTAAATAATGAAATAACATGTTTAAGTTAAAATAAATATATTAATTAAATAAGGTGAGACTCATGTGAAATAAAATTAATGGACATAAATATGATTTAATAATATTATAGGATATATTGGTAATTATGAAAAATTAAATTAAAAATTAAAACCTACATAACCAATCTGATGGATGTTAATTATATAAGAGAGTATCACGTAAGTTATCAAGAAAGAAAAGTGAGAAAAAAAGATACGGAAAGAGGTAAATTGGGAAAAGATGGTCAACACAAATTTACTCTCATGGATCAAGGCCAGTATCTTAATTATTATGCACGTGAGAAAATCATGAATTTAAAGATCCTATGTTTGAAACATATATAATTTAGACGAGGTATCAGAGCATGTGTTGTTGAATTTGTGATTTTTTTTAAATGATGATTTTCTAAATTATGAACGTTTTATAAATTCTAATTTTTATTAGGGATAAATAAATTAATGATATTTCGCTGCTGATGATATAATATATATATAATTTTGGATTGCGTATTCGATTTGAAATTTCAATTTGGAAATGCATATTCAATTTGCAATTTCAATTTTAACATTTGTATCATGGATTGCGCGTTCATTTTTAATTTCGCATGTGATAATTTTAATTTCTGACTTACTACGTGCTATCTGGATTTTGGCAATTGAATTTTTTTCTTTTATATCTAATTAATATTTTAAAACTCGTCGATTGCGGTTCAATTTCAATCTCTTGATGTGCATGAAGTTTTGCAATTGCTTGGATTAAGAACTTTGAGATGTGATTAGGTTTAATTCCTTCTATAATGGTGAAAAAAAAATTAATGATAAAATTTAAATGTATATATTTTGGAATTAACTGATGATAAATTTGTTAATTATCAAAGTAATCGATTTTTTTTATATATTTTATTTAATTCCAAATTAAGATAAATTTTAAATGTATATATTTTGGAATTAATTGATGATAAATTTGTTAATCATCAAAGTGATCAATTTTTTTATATATTTTATTTAATTCTAAATTAATGATAAATTCTATTTCAATTGTCTATAGAATAGATGCTAAATTATGAATAATTTATTTATGGGTTAATTGAAATTCATTATTATGAGACATTTAAGAATCACCCAAAAGTTGATTGGTTGTTCTTTTAATAATGAATATGATTTGTTGGTATTGACTACACATTATTAGTTTTTATTAATATATCCAAAGATAATGAGTATTTCTAATTAAGGTATTTATCTTACCAAATAATGTTAATATTTTAACATCATTATGTTGTTGTATATTAATGTATCACCCAAAGGAGAACATTAGTATGCAGAAAATGATTTGTTGTTTGAATTTATATTATTTATTTATTTTATGAATCAAAGCGTTAATGTTAAGTGTGTATTAATTGCAGTGTTTGTTTTTGTATTTTTATATTCGCATGCTACATCTGTTCCGGTTTTTAACGGGTTGAATTTCTCTAACTGGAACGAACAAATCCAGTTTCACTTAGGTGTTTTGGATCTTGATTTAGTCTTTCAAGTTGAAAAACCTGTTGCTATTATTGATGCTAGTAGAAATGAAGAGAAAACTCATTTTAAGGCTTGGGAAAGGTCAAACAGAATTAGCTTGATGTTTATGCGGATGAGCATTGCGAACAATATTAAGTCATTTCTTTCCAAAACTGAGAATGAGAAAGAATTTATGAAATTTGTGGAAGAGCACTCTCAAACAGCTAATAAATCCTTCGCTAGGATATTAATGAGTACTTTAACCATCATGAAACATGATGGTTCTCGAACTATGCATGAACATGTCATTGAGATGACAAATATTGCAGTAAAACTTAAGTCTTTAGGAATGGCAGTGGATGAAAATTTTCTTGTGCAGTTCATTTTGAACTCATTACCGTTAGAATATGATTCTTTCCAGATGAACTATAACACCATGAAAGACAAATTGAATGTGCATAAATTGCACAATATGTTGGTTTAGGAGGAGACCAGACTTAAGAATCAAGGAAATCACTCCATTTATTTGTGAAGAATAAAGGAGCTAGAAAGAAACATGGAAAGGTCAAAGGACCATTAAAGGTTGGCGAATTTTCTGCTAAAATCTAGAAGAAAGATGACAAATGTCATTTTTGTAGGAAGTCTGAACATTTCTAGAAGAACTGCATAAAACGTAAATCTTGGTTCGAAGTGAGCATAATGCTTATATATGTTTTGAATCAAATTTAACTGAAGTTCCCCATAATATTTGGTGGATTGATTCTGGATGTACGACTCGTGTTTCTAATGTGATGCAAGGATTTCTTACAACCCGAACCACAAACTCAAATGAAAAGTTTGTCTTCATAGGAAATAGAGTCTAGTGGAAGCTGTCGGGACTTATCGTTTAATTCTTGACACTGTCAGAAAAATTCAACCCGTTAAAGACCGAAACATGTAGCATGCGAATGTAAAGAACAACCAATCAACCTTTGGGTGATTCTTAAATGTCTCATAACAATGAATTTCAATTAACCAATAAATAAATTATTCATAATCTAGTATTCATTCTATAGGGAATTGAAATAGAATTTATCATTAATTTGGAATTAAATAAAATATATAAAAAATAATTGATCACTTTGGTGATTAACAAATTTATCATCAATTAATTCCAAAATATATACATTTATAAAAGAAAAAATTTTCAATTGCCAAAATCCAAATAGCGCGTTGTATAGCAGAAATTAAAATCATCACATGCGAAATTGAAAATGAAATACAAATGCCAAATTGAAATTGGAAATTTAATGCGCATTACCAAATTGAAATTTCTAATCGAATGCACAATCCAAAATTATATATATTATATCATCAGCAACGGAATATCTAATTTATTTATCCCTAACTAAATTTAGGATTTATAAAATTGTAAAGTTAACGTTCATAGTTTGAGAAATTATCATTTAGGAAGAAAATTCATAAATTCAAAAAACCAACAACCAGGTTCTGATATCACATGTAAGTCATAATTATATACGTTTTAAACATAAAGATCTTTGAATTCATGCTTTTCACATGTATATAATAATTAAGATACTAACCTTGATCCATGACAGCAAATTTGTGTTGATCATCTTTTCTCAAATCTACCTATTTTCGTATCTTTCTTTCTCAATTTTCTTTTTTGATGCCTTATGTGAGACTCTCTTTTGTGCACAGATTTGTACGAATTATTTTCATGAATAAGATATAACCTAATTTTCTCTTATATAACCAACATCCATCAGGTTGAATATCGTAAATTTTAATTTTTAATTTAACTTTTCATAATATTAATAGATCCTTATAATATTATTAAATTGTATTTGATTCTATAATTTTATTTTACATGAATCACCTTATTTAATTAATATATTTATTTTAATAGTTTCTGCTGTCAAGTTTAGAAACAATAATAATATCGATGTAGATAATAATCACATTTGTTTTTATCTTGGCATTCTTGTTCTTGTTGTTGATAAAAAAATTGAAAAATGTTTGAGTTTGAACGGTGAAACTTGAATATTTGATTCTTTTAGTGGTTTTGAAGATGATAGAGATGATTATATTTTTAATTTTAGATATTGATGGTAACGTTCTATATCTTTTATAGAAAAAATAATAATTTAATTATTTTAATTAATTAAAATAGTTAATTGTGTTAAAAAAATAAAATAAAATATTTTAAAAATTAAATAATTAAAAAAAAATAATATTAAATTATTAAAATTGGATAGTACGAAATTTTTTTAATATTTAAAAAGATAATATTAATATTAAGTTAATTTTAATATTTAAAAATCTAATTATATCTAAATAAATAGATATTAATTTATTTATTTTTATTTGATATTTTTTTTATGATGTTTTAAAAAAAAATCTTAAAGGAGAAGATTATGGAAAAATTTGAAAACTAATTTTAATTAAAGATTTATATTTTTAGAATAAGTTGAAACATGATCTATGTGCGTTTCATTTTATATATACTTCTGCGTTTCATTTTATATATACTTCTTCATGTAAATCTTTTCCTACTTACATCTCAAATTGCAATTTTGTTTCTAGTTGTTATTTCTAGTATTAATAATTCTAAAAAAATAAAGTTTGTACAAGCTATGACATTCATATTAGGCCATGCAAATTTTAAAATTATTCACTGAATATGTCTAATGTTTCTATTCCTAAGAATTCTACTTTCGGTATATGTAAGACATGTTGTTATGGAAAGTCTTATAATCAACCATTTCTCTCATATGATATTACTTATAGGGTCAACCATTACAATTTATTTTTTCTGATTAATGGGGACCTTTTCCAATTCTTTCATCCAATGACAACATTTATTGCATTCACTTCATTAATTCATATTCTAAATATACTTATATTTATATAATACAATACAAGTCTCAAGCTCTTTCTTTCTTTATACATTTTAAGAAAATTATTAAAAATAAATTAAATTTAAAAATAAAATGCTTACAGACTTATGGTATTACAATATATACTACCTTTTCTACATTTCTAAAAATCATGAAATAATTTAAAGAATAAATTACTCACATATTCATGAGCAAAATGGAACTAAGAGAAACACAAATATATAAAATCGAAGTAGGAATTTCAATGTTAACTAATTTTTTATGTAATTTTTGGGGAGAGACGTTTTATTCTCCAATTTTTACTACCTTGTAAATTTTTATTTTTTTTTAAATATTTAATTATTTATTAAATAATATAAATTATGTGTGATCTCCAACTTACTCTTTGAAATTTTATAAATTAGACGTAAAACAAAACACTTGTTAGACAAGATATTTATGAATTTAAAATTTATAAATGTACAATAATATAATAAATTTAACTATTTTATACATTTATGAATTTAAAATTTATAAATGTACAATAATATAATAAATCTAATTATTTTATTAAAATAAATTCTGATATAAAATAAACTTTAAGTTTAATTTCATAAAATTTATTTAATATTATTTTTTTTATTTATATATATATTAAATTTAATTATATCATTAAAAAAAATGTAAGATTATCTATAGTTATATATTTGTTAATTTAAAATTGAGACGTTAATATAAAGAGATTTTATATTTGATGAGGATTTTTTTTTTCATTAATCCTAATTTTTTTAGAATACTAATTATGTTGTTGAGTCGACCACATACCCACAAGAGACTTCTATAACTTTTAATAACATTCTTTTCTAGTTTCATTTATTTCTAAACTTTAATTCTCAATTATTCTTTTCCTATATTAACTTATTTTATGCTTGACTCGAATGCCAATGGGCACATATCTAACAAGATTGTGTGAATCTTTGATTTTATTTAAATATTAAAACTTAATTCCTTTAGCCTATATATTTTAGATATGTTTTTATTATTCCATGATTAGCAATATATAAAAAGTAATATATGAGATTATTGAAATTGGTTTTTGAGTAGTGAAACAAAACAAAATGTTAACATTTTATTAAGTTAGGATTTTGTTTCAGTAATTCTAACACCGAAAATATATGATCATGTAAGCAATACCGAAAATAGGGATAACATTTGAATGTGTTAAGACTAATAATGCAAATTATATTTTTAATTTGTAATGGAAAAAAAAAAATTAGAAGTACATAACAAAGTCTATTTATTATGGATCTAGATCCTCGCTTGTTACTTTTCTCTCCAACCTTTTTAATCGTTAAATTTATTTCATTTAATAGTTTAAATTAACTACATCGTCACGTAATAAAATATAGATAACACATTAAAATATTTTAAAAATAGTTCAAATATTTTAAATATAATTAAAATCGCAAGGAACCCAAACATATACCTTATTCTTGGAATAGGAATTAAAAAATATAAAAAGTTAAAAGACAATTCAAATTCATTTTCATGTAACTATTGAATTATTTAGAATAAATATGTAGAGTCAAGTTAAAGTAACATTTTTTTATTTTTCATTTTATTTTCCAATTGCAAGAGTAATATTTCATAAAATTTAAAATAATAAAATTGTAAAAAACTTAAAACGCTACTCTTTTTCAACATGATTTAACATTTTAATTTGTGTCATTCCTCTCCCGTATTAAAATAAATATAGGAAAAATTGTAAAAGACAAATGAAGAAAAGAATTATGAAAATTCAAATATTAGAAAATGAAGTAAACAGTGAACTACGAAAATAAAATTATTTATTAAAAAAATATTATTTATAGATTTATTTTTTTTAAAAAAATATTAATTATTCATTAAATATTTCTTATAAATTTATTTTTATAAAATTGTTTTATAAATTTGTTTGTGAAAATTTTTTTATAAATTTAAATTTAGAAAAAAATTTCTTTTTGTGAGAAATTTTTTATTGATTTATTTATAAATTTTTTTTATGAATTTTGTGTAAAAAATAATTAAAAAATAATTTCTTATTAATCTTTTACTTATAAATTTAAAATATGAAAAATTTATAAAAAATTTGTCAGAAAAATTATATTTTTTATTAATTTTAAATATTATTTACAAACTTATTTTATAAAAAATATGATTTTTTTTTTATAAACTATATTAGCATGATTCAACTAGCAGATGAAATTATAAAAATAGATAAATTATATCTATAGATGTCAATTCTATTAAAAAAATGTATCTAAAGGTATAAATGAAGAAACAAAATTTTAATTTCAATCTGTTTCACATTTTTATGAAATGATGAATATTGTGATATAATCTAATTACATAAACACAATTTATTTATATATTATTATTTACAAAAATATAGAAAAGAAAATATTGTATTATTCTTTAAAATATTAATATTATAAGTTGTAAAAAGAAAACAATGTAAGTAAAAAGAAAAAGAAAAAAATTCTCATATAGAAATAAATGATGCCAAGAAAGACGGCTGGAAAATATAAATCAAATAAAGAGAGATAAATATAGAAGAATAAAATACACAAATAAAAATAAAACATCATATAAAAAAATCACTTACAAAGATGTATTCTTGTAAAATATTTTTTAAAGAATTTTAACATACATAAACATCATACAACAGTTATACGTAAACATGATATAAATGTTATATAAAAGTGGTAAATAAACATGAATGAACTATTTTAATCCTTATTCAAATAATAAGGTATGAGTTAGGATTTGTTACAATTCTAACTTTATTTAAAATATTTTAATGTGTTGTATATAGGATGATAATGTAGTAAACGGTGACTCAATATATAAGTATGTTTTTAAGAAAAAAAAAAAATCACTGGTACTCTTAAATATTAAATTTTTCTAGTCAGAATTTTTCTATAGATGTATTCTCACATGATCATATATTTATGAAGTAATAATAATAATTTTTTTTAGATGTAAAAAATAAAATAAAATATTATTAAATATTGAAATAATTTTTATAAGTAATTATCAATCTTTAAAATAAATAATCTTTTTATATCCCAATGTCACATATTTCACAATAAGAAGGTAAATGTAGAAGAAATTTTATTTTTAACTCAATTGAACTTCTAGTTGTGGGTCAAATCTAAGGTTTTAATGATTGTTGGATCTTTTGCAGAATGGTATATGGATTCCTGGTTTTGTTCTTTATGTGTTGGATAATTTACTTGGTGAGTATCTGATAACCTTTCAGTAAGTAGGGAGAGAGATAATTATCTAGTTAACTATTTACCTTTCTGCACACTTTTACTCAATTATATTTTGTAATTATTTTTTGTATTTCTAGTGTCAATTTTTATTAATATATTTGTCATTACCGATTAAAAAAAAAACATAAGACTATAAAATTAAAGGAAAAAGTGTATAATTATAGGGAGGATAATGAAAGATTAAACCACCTTATAAACACTTGTTAGTGTTTCCTTCATTTTCTTACCCATGATCCACAAGAAGCATTTCAATAATAACAACAATCTTTCCAACTAGAATTACAAAACAACAACAACTACAACAATAAGAGCAACATCAACTACAACAACAAAAGCAACATCAACAACAATCACCTTCCCAAGACCAATCTCAAAATAAATAAATAAATTACTCAAATTATTAAGACAAACAAAATTTTTAATAATATTTGTAATAATAAGATTTTATGTTTAAATTTGAATTATATTTTATATATTTAAACTATGTATTAGAAATTTAAATTTTGACTATATATATTATCTCAGAAACAATTTTATTAATATTTAAATTTTACACTTAATATATATCAAATAGATAACATGACTAGATAAAATGTTTAAGTTAAAAAATTAATAGGTTAAAGATTATGAATTAAGAAAGTAAAAAAAAAAAACATACATGAACTTTAAATTAACGCATTTTTATCTAAATAAATGATTCATAGTATTTATTTTTACCTAATATATTCTATTTTAATAATATATTTTATTTTAATTTTAATTTTAAATGATGTAAAATTTTTAAAAAAATATAATAGATTTCATTTTTACAGCTCATAGCTCATGGTCAACGAAGTTTTTGTTCCCTTCGTGTGTGCAAAAGTGGAAAAGAAGAAAGTTGCATTAGGTGGCAGGAAGAAGCATGGAAAGTCTTAGTTTTTAGATGTAACGGGTAGAAACTTGAGAGAAGAAGCAAATCAGTTGTTTAGCTGACATTACAAGATTCATTACTTCTAACAAGGAAAATCACTCTTCCACTGTCAATGGTGACATCAACAACGTTGTATATAGGTAATAGCTTCAACCTGCTTCATTTTTTTTAAGCTCCACATTCAGAAGCTGGTCTACCCGACACAGAAATTGAGTTGAACAAGCAATTAATCTCCTCCTTTCAACACAACTCAATACCCATTTCTCTTCCTCACTCTCTACGACTAATATATATATAATATATCATTCCTTAATAGAAGGTGTTCAATGAAGGTTCCTTTAGGTATATCACGATAGTTTTGTAATTGTAATTAATAAAACAGTAATTTTATCTTGATGTAATTGATAATTGTAAAATAAAACTGTTCTCGTATATAATATTTTATAATATCTGTCATTGTATAACATTTTAATATATATAACGACTGTATAATTTTAATTGTCATAGTATTAAATATGTTAAGATATATAACGACGGTTTAATCTTAATTATCATCATATGAAATGAAATACGATAGTGTTAAAAATAATTATCATTGTATATGAACTTTTTTTAAATGATAATGTTATTTTTTGAACAAAATCCTTTAAATTTGTATTTTAGTTACGTACTAGTTTATAAATAATTCATCTCAATATTAGTAATATTAGTAGTGAATTAAAGCCTAACTCAACCTCATAAAACCGGTTCTATGAGGTGAGGTTTGCACTACTATATAAAGCTTACTTTAGCCTTATCTCTAGTCGATGTGGGATCTCCAACACTCAATAACATTATTTTCAATCATATTGAATACTAGAAATTGAACACTTCCAAACTCAACCCATTTATAACACTACAAAATAATTCATCTCACACCTTCCTAAAAAAATTAGAAACCCTCTAACATAAAATTCATCATGTCATATTCATCAACATTTTTCTACCATACATGAATTTTAAGTAAAATAAATTAATTAGTTATACAATTATACCAAAAAAACGTTTTTAAGTTAAAGAAAAATTCACTTTAACAAATCAATTTCACTTAACAAAATTCATTGAGTTAGAATTAGACTAAGAACAAATTAATTATCTCTAAAACAATTTCTATCAACAAAAATTAGATCGAGACCAAACTAGTTGTTCTTGGAATAATTCCACTCAGTAAAAACATAGTTCACTTAAATATTTTCGCTCGGCAAAAACATGGTCCACTTAAGATAAACACTTTACAACACATAAAATCATATAAAATTATAATAATACAAGTATATTGCATATCTCACGTTTTACATAAATTCTCCTATAAATCGATGCCATAGGCATAACATGAAATGTTATTTCATACTAGTGTAAATCTTAATCACCAAGAGACACCTTTTGTATATTTTTGTTATTTGAGCAAAGTAAAAAGGGGGCAAGAGGCTTATTCCTAGAATCCAAGCCAAGAAGAAGCTATGAGACCTCTAGAAGGGTTTTTCAAAAAAAATTGGAGAAGGTTAGAACTTTGTTAGACCCTTAATAAACATGACTTGTTCTTAAAAATTGACTTGAAAGCTAAAGTTATGTATGTTACTTTTTTGTGGCTGAGATGTTTCTAAGTCTGTTATAGTACTCCCACAACAAGTATGTTATATCATCATATAATTTTGAGAGACTTATTACTTAGTAAAATGAAAACTTCCTCTAGGCACATGTTAAAATAGGTGTTTTCCCTAATGGCTTTTCAAGTTCTTGTAAGATGAAGTATATAGTATCAAAAGTAAACGCCCTAATTCTTCTAATAATATATATATATATATATATATATATATTATATTTATTCATATTTGTATCTAAATTATAATAATATTTTAATAATTCATAATTAACTATTAGTAATTAGAAATAATATCACAATCATGGAAGAATATCTTAATAATTCATAATTTCTCTTTAGTATGATTGTTGTAATTTTAATATCTTCTACCTTCGTTTCATTTTATTTTTATTAAGTTAATTAATTATTATATGCTTTATTTATTTATTTATTTATATATATTATTAACATTTTATTTAGTATTATTATTAATTATAAGTAATAATTTTATAAATATTTTTTACTAATTTTTAATTTTTTAAAAAAATATTCTTATTTATTATCCGAAGAATTGTTCAATAAATTGTTTGAACTTTAAACGGTTGAAATCACAAAGTGTGGACTTTCCATCTATGTCATTACATCCACCTACACCACAAACCACCATAATAGCTAGACACAACTCCAATGTTAAACCCTAATTTCTTGAACCTCAATCCTAACTCTAACGATCCCGAACATATACCTTGAACCTAAATAACGCAAACCTTGACAAACCGAGTCCTAACTAATCAAGATTCATGATGAATGCTTTCCCTCCCTAACCTTGAAGAAGACGAACGAAAACTATAACTTTTACAAACACAAACCATAACCTTGACAAACCTGAGCCATTTACCCAGCGAACACTTTCGTCAAGGTTGATTATCCTTTTTTATCTCATTCTGGTTCATTTTCTAAAATTATATTTCACTTTTTATGTTTGTGTTTTGTTGTGGGGATTAGGGTTTTAACTATTGAGAATTTCTGATTTGGTTCGGTTTGTGTTTTTTTATTCATTTGTTGTGTTTTGACTTAACGTGTCGATTCGATTATGAAATAATGTTTTGTTGTTGAAATTTGGATTTGGATTTTTGTTTTATTGTTGGATTTTGTTTTTGTAATATCTGGAACCATTTTCCCTAATTTCGTGTGTTTAGTGTGAAGCACCTTGAAACACTAGTACACGATCCCTTCGCCTCAAGATCCTTTCTATGTTGTGAAGGAGGAGATTCAAGAATCTCTAAGTGTCTTCTTTTCCCCCAAATTACCTAGGTTTTGTTATAAGTTCAATTTTGAAAATAATTTTTACTCTTATATTGAAATAAATCATGCATTCTACTTAAAATTTCTGCATGATTTATGAGATTTAATATATTTTTTTTAGGAAAAATTCAAAAAAATTGATGACGGATTTAGTGATTGATTCTAAATTTTAAAAATTAATAAATAATTTGCTTATTAAAATTTATGATTTATTAATAAGTTCGAATCTTCCTTATCATGATTGATAACCTGATAATAAAGCTCAGAGTTTTCATCTCATAAATCTACTCTATTAAAAGCAGATAATTTCTAATAATAACATTTAACACCTACTATAAAACCAGATAAAACTTTTCAAACCACACACACCCACACTAACACCTACATAACATGACTTTTTTTACGCGGATTCTTACGTGAATTATCATGCATTTCCATAGGAATAAACGATAAAGTTACTTCTTACTCATAAATACAAGACAAATACAAAGAAAAAACGACGAAGGAACGCATTAAAGAACCCTATTAATGGCTTCCAAAGTATATGAAAGGAAAGTGAGTTACAGAGAGGGTAAGAAAATTAGAGTTTGCCGCACCAACTTCTCGTCTAACTAGCTCCACTAAAGCTTATAATCCCTCTTTTCTTTTCTTCTCCCAAAATCATCCAGATTTTCGAACCTGACATCACTCGATTCGTTTCGTTACTACTAAGATTTTGATGACCAACATCTAACATAAGTTGAAAATTGATCAAACTGGGGTAATAATAAATGTGTTTACTTTAACGTTTTCAATCTTAAATCCAAGTTTAGATATGAAAAGGAAAGTTCTTGAAAGTATTTTCAGCTTAAATGTAGACTATTAATTATTTTTTACTTCATCCTATCCCAAACTAAAAGTCACACGTAATCTCTCTCCACCTTAATTATCTTTTCAACATTGACACATTCCTGGTCATTAATCAAGTATATCCAAGCTATCATTTTAGAAGTTGTAGTTGTGAATCCATTAGGATCTTTAATATCGTAGAAAATTACGTTTAAATGTGACCGACGCGTTACAATTAAGACGATGAATAACAAAACTCCACGTAGCTTGATTTTACAATGGATTTTAAAACTCAGGTAGAAAAATCTTTCGGATTTCAAACTTAGGGATTAATTCAACTAATAATACCACGTGTTGGTTTAAAAATTGTAGGAAAAATCTTACATTATCTAAAAATGAAGTCGAATTATAATATATAAGTGAGTTGTAAACTTCATCTTCTAAACCGATTTTTGGATTGAGTTAAACACCAATAATAACTTTTTACATTATATCAGAGTCAGGTTAATAAGATTATTAAATTTAAATTAGGTCACTTGTTAATATATTGAACTCTAGATAGCAGGTTATTGGACACGAGGTAACCTGTTAATAGATTATGATCATCTTCTATATGGTTTGAGGCAATGAACTGTTATGTAAAGTCTTGATTATTAACAAAGTTATTAACGGGCCGTTATACAAAACCTTGAAAACCCTAATTATTAACAAAATTATTAACGGACAATTTTAATTGTTAGTAAGATTGTTAAGTTTAAATTGGGTCATATCTTAATGTGTCATATTTGAGTTGAGAAAATCTTCTCGATGTGAGAGGAGAGTGTTAAAAAATAAATCTTATTTTATAAATTGATTTTGAATGTGAGTTAAGTTTATAATTATTTTTTAAAAAAATTAAAATTTACTTCTACAGTAACCAACCACTGATGGGTTGACAAAGGTTTTGTATGTAAGTTTGCATAAGAAAATGTACGGTTGTTTTAGGTAACACGTGATGATGAGTTTCAACTTCTATTAATTGAAACCTTGTGGGTCACGAACACACCATGTATTCGCCCTATAAATAGTAGCTGCCACTTTAGGTTGCATGTGTAGGAAGCATCCACCCCTCTATCCCACGTTTGAATTTGAAGGAAGTGACTAAGCTTCCTTCTCGGAAAGAGGACAAAGAAGAAAGATACAGTAACTAGGATACCCTAATAGAGATGGGAAGATCTCCATGCTGTGATGAAATTGGTTTGAAGAAGGGTCCTTGGACACCTGAAGAAGATCAGAAGCTTGTTAACCACATTCAAAAATATGGTCATGCAAGTTGGAGGGCTCTTCCAAAACTTGCAGGTAAATACTATATAGATATTTCATGTATTAACCATAGTGTCAAAAAACTCATAATTATTAGTTTCTGTTTTTAGGTCTCTAACATAACTTATGAGGGTCATCATTTCTATTTGGAAACAGGACTCAACAGGTGTGGCAAGAGTTGCAGGTTAAGGTGGACGAACTACTTGAGGCCTGACATTAAAAGAGGAAAGTTTTCCAAAGAAGAAGAACAAACAATTCTGGATCTCCATGCCATCCTTGGAAACAAGTAAATATTTAACACACTAGCTAGTACTTTTTTTATGGCTTTTGATAATAACTGTATTCTTAAATATACTGCTTCTCTTATGGATAAATTGTATTGTAGTTTCCATTAATTTATATAGTATATCCTTATACTCTTGACTCCATAAATTCTTCTTAGGAAACTGTTTTTTATGCATTATGTACAGGAACTTTGAATCATTCTTCATGCAATAGTCTAATATTTGATTATTTTGAAGCTTATGTACTGTTTTTCTGCTTTTGACTAGATGGTCCGCAATAGCAAGTCACTTACCTGGTAGGACAGATAATGAAATCAAGAATTTTTGGAACACTCATCTGAAGAAGAAGCTGATTCAAATGGGTTATGATCCAATGACACACCAGCCTCGAACTGATGATATACTCTCAGGCTTGTCTCATCTCATAGCACTGGCTAACCTGAAAGAACTTTTGGATCATCACCATCAACCATTGGAGCAAAGCCTTGCACGGCTTCAAGAAGAGGCCATCCAATTGGCCAGGTTCCAAAGCTTACAGCAACACCTCTTGCAGCCACAAGCTTCATTCATTGAGGCAGATCCTAACACAGTTAATAGTATAACAAACAGTATCTTCATGATGAACAAGGACACCACCATCAATGCTTCAAATGATACTAGTTCTATGTCATCTAATGGAATTGGAAGTGTCCAATTCGTTAATGATTCCACCCCTTTCTCTCACATGCCTGAGTTGAAAACACCACCTTCTTGTTCCTATGAAGCACCATTAAGTAGTAAGGACATGGTTCAATTCTATCAAGGAGAAAGTTACCCTAATTCTCCATGGCTTCTTTCGTGTTCAAGCACTACCCCTTCTTCTCCTTCTTCCCATGTGGTTCCACCAGTGACGACGGAGGTTTCATTGACTAATGTGGAAGATAACTGCACTATTTGGCCTGAGATCCTACTAGAGGACCCTTTGTTCAAAATGATTTCCTAGTTTGAGATTAATTTGTGTAATGTCACAGACAGGATTAATGTAGTGTTAATTATATCAGCTAGTGCTATAGTCTTACAATGTTTATTGATTCCTATATGTGTGTTTGTTTGTATACAATGTTCATTGTTATGAGTACATGAATGGTACTCATTTTTTGTAACTTCTTTATTTTGTTTTCATGAATGCATGAAATGGCTTTGGTTGATTTGTCTTTAAGGTATGATCGTTACAATTTAAGTTTAACAGAGAAGGAATGAAGTACTTATGCTCTTCAGAAACAGAAAATAAAAGAAAAATAAGATTATTAAGTGCAATCCAAACAATCGATTTGTACACTAATTTACGTGGTTTCTGATGCATACTTTTATCTCGATTAAAATCTACAATCTCACCAGCTAAGTTTGTAAATGTTTCAATCATTTATCATAATTAAGTTATAGTTAAAAAGAATAAGATTTTTTTTTTTCATCTTTTGGTATATAAATTTTTTCCAACCCAACTTTGATTTATGTGGGTAGTATATATGAAACAGATAAATGTTCAAAGTGACGCAAGAGGATTTCCAATAATGGGAGAGGGACCCAGTAGATAGAATTCTCAACTACACCAAGTCTTTCTTGGATGGTATGACTCTAAGTAGTAAAAAAATAAAAAAACTTTTCGAGCTTATCAAATTAACACTCTACCCTCTCCAATTTAATGTAAACGTATTATTATTTAATCTTTTATTTCCAGATTATTTTCGAAACTGAAAATTGAAAAATTCTATTCAAACCCTAAAAGTAGAATATCAGTGAGTTTTTATTTATTTATTTATTTAAAAGGTGCTATAATTGTGAAGGTAAATAATTTTTAATATCGATAAAGACAAACAAAAAAATAGGAGGTTGAGTGAATTGACTTGTACTGAATGTGGTTAATTAAAAATAGTTACTGAAAGTAATATGTGGAAGAGGAAGATGGGTTGAACCAATAGAAAATGAAGGCTATAAGGATATGTTTTCTAGTGAGCAGGTGGATAAGACTATTTTTTTAAAAAGTTATTCACTCTTCATTTATATCACATAATGATTAAGCCTAACAATTTTGTTAATATGATTATTGAAAAAAATTCTCACATTAACTAAAAATGAAGTTGAATTATAATATATAAGTAAGATATAAACTTCGTTTTCTAAACCAGTTTTACGATGAGTTAGGTTCATAATTAATTTCTACATAATATCAAAACTTGGTTAACAAAATTGTTACGTCTAGATTGGATCATTTATTGATATATTGAACCCTGAATAACAGTTCGTTGAGTCTAGATTAAGCTACCTATTAATAAATTATGATTCTTTTTACATAATTTGAAGAATCCTGATTATTGATTGTTAATAAAGTTGTTAACGGATCGTCATGTAAAACTTTAATTGTTAGCAAATTATTGGATTTAGATTGGATCACATGTTAATGGAACATGTTCGAATTGAGAATGTATTTTAACTATAATATATATATATATATATAATCAACTAAATGATATTGAATGAGTTATTAATGATGATAAGAAGAGGTACAAATGAAGATACATTGAATAGCAAGTTAAATATGAAGAAAAAAATTTAAGGTAATGACACTCAAGTCTAAAAACGAAAATTGGCTGTGCAAAAACAATTGTCATTTTTTGTTGTTAGTAATAGAAAGTTACTCAAATAATATTACTCAGTTGAAAGTCAAATAGGGCATGCATGTCTTTTTGTCAAAGTAACAGGACATATGGTTAAATAATAAATTATTTGAAAGAGATGCCAAAGAACCTAATCCGACAGCTTTGGTTGTTTATTAGCATAGTCATCACGTAACTTTCCCACTGGATGCATTGTTTTTGTTTTTTTTTTTAATAAAAAATGTTAGGAGTAAACTTTTTTTTAGTAATGAAAAATGTTAGGAGTAAACTTTTTTTCTTTTACAATTTCATGACTAACTGAATACATCATATTAGCGTTTAATGGAAATATGATATAGTTAACGAAATTTTTTATAAAAATTACTTCTCTGAAGTTTAAATTTGTTGAATATTCTTTTATGCACTCAAAAGTATTTTTTTTAGAGTTTAGGAACAAGTTTTATGTAAGATTAGAACAAGTTTTAAGAAAATTTTAAAAAAAAGAATAATTCATTTTATTTTTCAAAAGATAGAAATTAACTGAACATATATTTAATAATTGGTCATAAACAGAATATTATCTATAGTTGTTTTCTTTTTTTTCCTTTTACAGAATATATATGGAGTTAGAAGCTTGTATTGGTGCCATCATATCATGTGTCTCAAGCTTTTCTAATGAATTTTTTTACCAAAGAACAATATACAAATACGAGAGAAAAAGTGATATAAAGATTATGATCATTACGTCTATTATTAATCAAAATCAAATAAATAAATATAAAGTGTTAATTATAAAATTTTTATAAAAGATTTTATATATATATATATATATATATATATATATATATATATATAAATAAAAAAGATGCTACATCATTATACTATTACTTGCATGCCTCGTATAAGTTTATATATCTAATAAATTCAAAGTTCGTTTTAGGTCGTTTAAGTTTTCACATTTTTTCAAGATGATTTAAATTTTTACATGGTTAATTTTCCCTATTTATACAGTATAACTTCCAATAAAATGGATCTTAGGTTTTGTTATGACGGTTCGTTCCTCAAAAAGAAAATAAATAATTTTTTCAAAAGTTTTTCAACCATCAAAGTCTTCTATACTAAGTTTGTTTTGGTTAATCTAGTTCGAAAAGGAACTAACACCATTAAAAAAGAAAAGCATAAATATTACTTCATTAGTAATAATTATTTTTTTAAGACCTATATAAATTAGACATGTTTTGAATTGTATGAAAGAGAGAATATCATAAAATTAAAGTGATCTTTTATGCTATTAAATTATATTTTTATTACTTTTTATTTTTTTTATAACTATTTTACCAAAAAACATTATTTGTATAATCAAGAATGATTTTATTAATTAGTGGACTCTCTTAAGAGTACTAGAGAGAACAAAATGTAACTTAGTTGGAGTAAATTTATATAAAAAAAAATTATCTTTCTATTACACACTTACTTTGATTTAAGGATCAGAAATTTCACATACAAATCGTCTAACTCTTATATTGAATCATCTGATTTTATTTTTTTTAAGTTTATGAAAACATAAGAACTTTATTCATCTCCTTTCACCTTTCTAAAGTTTTTTTTTTACTTCAATTGATATCTCTTAGGTGGTCACCAATAATTGGGTCACTTTGCATATAAAATAAATTAAATAAAAAGGAAGTGTGGGCCTGAGCCCATTTACTATGCTAATTAAATTAGCATGTGGCAGAGGGTTACTGTAAAATTTGAAATTACAGCTGCAACGTTAAAAAGTGAGAAGCCTCTGAAAAGAGATAAAAGGAAGAGTGCAACCCTACAAAAGAAAGAAGAACATTGTGAAGCAACTAGTCAGTGGAGAAGAGATACCTGGTATCAATATCTGTATTTGTGATTCTCTCTATTGTCTAGTTAGAATATCCATTAGGGTTTGTTCTTATAGTCTTATAGTGATTATTCACCCTTTGGTGAAGAGATTATTTTCAGTTGATCCTTGGAGATTATTCACCCTTTGGTGAAGAGATTATTTTCAGTGGTGTACCCATTAATATTATTAGTGGAAGTTTTTACTGGATTAGGTCCCGTGGGTTTTTCCTTCACATTGAGGGTTTTCCCACGTTAAAAATTTTGGTGTCTGCTGGTTTCTATTTTAGTTTGCTTCCGCTTGTTATTTTGTGATATTTTTCCCAACAACAATATCAAAGTTAGTCTCTCAAAGTTAGTTCTTTGTAGGAGTTAGAAAAAATCTAATTTGCAATGAAAAATAAAGATATGCTATCAACTGTACATACTAATCCAAGAGAGAAAAGTTTGATTGCTAGAATAACGCATGATTATATTTTTCGAGTCATGTAATATAAACATGTGGGATGTGGTGGAAGACGAAAACTATTTGTTAGTATATCACACTAAAATCCACTTCATCGAAGCATGTGGTCTAAAGATAAAAAATAAAGGTATCTTCTTAATTTCAAAAATTCATAATTAACTAATGTGAGGAAAAATACAAAAAAAAAAATGTATGGATATAAAGGGGTCAAGGAAATATGAGACTCTATAATCACCTATGAAAGATTCAAGATAGACAGAAACAAGTTCAATTTGTTAACTAGATAATAAAAACGTTTTAGTATGGAGAAAAGTTAAAATATATAGAGCTTGTTCAGCTAGTTTTAAATCATTCTCGATGAATTGAAATCTCTAAATAAGTTTTATAAAAAAAGTATGATCATGTAGATAAAATTTTTCTTAGTTTTTCTAGGCAATAACATCCACAAGTTATAATAACCCTTCAAATTTCAAAGAACCTAGATAATCTAACGTTGTAAGAGTTAGTAGGAATCCTGAAAGTTCATGAATCAAAGTTGCAATTAGATAGGTTGATGAAGGAAGAGAATAGCATTTCCCTAAAGACTCAACATCCTTAGAGAAGGACTCCTACAAATGCCTTCAAAGATGAATCTAAAAAAAAAGTTAAACTTTTGCACATCTCAAAAAAGATACACTATATAAAAGAAGAAAGGTGGCTAAGACCCATTCAACAATTCAAGGAACACGAAAAAAAGAGAAGAAAATAAAGAATAATTTTCTTAAATTATCTATTATCGGTATAAGAAATTAAGATATTCTACATCTAAGTATCCAAAATAAAAAAAATAAAAAATAATTTTCTTTAAGAAAGATAAAAAAAAATTCTTATATTATTAACACCCAATTTTATTTCAATAATTTAAAAAGTAAAAATAAATTGTAACTAATTAAGAAAATATACTAAAAATAAGTAAATTACATAAATAATAAATGAGAAGCTTATTCACTCATTATTAATTTTTTTTTTACCTTCATTTCTTATATTTTTTGTTATAAGTAATTGTTCCATGATCACTTTTGCACTCTTTGGCATTACGTTAAAATATTGATAGTTTAATCATAATGTGCCAAAATGTGGATCAATTTCATGAATTAATGCAATTGACTTAATTTTTTTTAAATTAAACATGTTTTGTTATCTATTTTTCTTTATATTCAGCATGTTATATTAGTAAATTTTTTTTTTATAAATTTAATATATAAATAATTAAGTATTCTATTATTTTATTATTAGTATTTTATCTTTCTTTTTCTAAATTGACTTTTATTATAAATATGTAGTTTATACTATATTCATATATTAAATAGTTGGTTAAATATGAGTATAGTTACACATCATCTTATATCTAATATATAATTTTTTATTTAATTTTTACCTCACAAATATTAATAAAAAATATCTTGTTTAATTTATAATAAATAAATAAATAAGTCTTATTTTAAATCTTAGATATTAATTTCTACTATGTAATTTATTCTATCCTTTTATATTAAATCCTCATTTAGTTATATATGTATTTTGATTCAAATATGAAAAAAATTTCTTCTACTAAATATTTTATTTTAAATAAAACTTACTTAAAAATCTATAATGTTATATATAAAACACATGAAATTAAATCACAATTAATTTACAAATTGAAATCGCATGAAACTAAATTTATAAAAAATATAATTAAAATATCAATTTATAAATTTAAATACATAAAAAATATAATATAATTATAATTAAAGAAAAATCAATCTAAATTTTATAGTTATGAATAAAATTAAATAATTATTCAATCTAAATTTTAATTAAATATCAAATTAAATTTTAATTAGAATTTTAAATCTTATCACACCAAATCATAATAATTACAAAATACAAGTTAAAAAAATAAACAACAAACTCAAGTATAAATTAATTCGTATCGTATCCAATTTTATAAGTCCTATAATTTTCAATTTAAATATTGAAATAAAGGATTAATTTTTTTAGAAAATATAAAATAATATAAAAAATTAGAGAATAAAATGAGAAAGATAAAAAGAAGAGTGAATTAAAACTTAAATATATATTTATTATTATTATTATAATAAAAAAAATATAGTTTAATATTATTATTAATAATTTTTTTATTCATTTTAAATTTATTATTATAATAAAATATATATATATATATTATTTTTAATATAGTTTTTTTAATTAATTATTATTATAATAAAAAACAAAATATAAAAAATATTATTTTAGTATTATTAATAATTTTTTTAATTATTTATAATATTATTTTTAATTTATTATTATACTAAAATAAAATTAAATAATTATTAATATTTTTATTTAATATTTATTATTATAATATTATATTAATTATTTATTATTATAATATTATATTAATTAATTATTATTATAATAATATAAGAAAATATATTAATAATTTTAATATATAATTATATAGTTTATATAATTAATTTGATATTTTTCCTCACTTTTCTTCGTATTTGAGCAGCGAAGCATAAAAGTATAAATTTGCTTTGAAATATGTGACTTTCAATTTTGAATTTCGTGCTTTCTTCTCAAATCCGTCTTCGCTCACTTTCCGTCCCCAAAACCAAACACACTCTAAGTGAGTCTCTCCTCCCCCTTACCTCTACTTCCACTAAGCATACACCTTCCACCTTATCTACTTCCACTCCACCTCTAGAGCAATGATTACACTCATCAATCCTTTTTATGTTGACAAATAGGAGGAAAAAGACTTATGATGTAGTTTTCTTATTTAACTTATTATTCATATAATTAGTTTAATTTCTTCGCATAAGACTCAGAGGGAGTCTATCTATGTATACAAACTGTTTGCATCAATAATATAAGTTTATTGTTACAATTTGTTTATTATTAATTTTTTTTTTGAATCGGCAATGACATATATATTAATAAAAATTGGTACTAGAAGTACCAAAAACAATTACAAGATATAATTGAATAAAAGTGTCCAGAAAACTAAATAGTTAACTTTGTTTATTATTAATTATATACAAGCTTAACTGATATGATTATCTAATTTAAAATGCTTAGTTATACTTCATTTTATATTATCTTATACAAAACTCAATTTAATTATTAATATAAAGAAGGAGGAGGTTGTTAAAACTAAGATCATTTAATGATTATGTCTATTACTAACCTAAATTTTGATATAAATAAATAAATTCAAGTTTTGGGTTGAATTAATGTCTAATAATTTTAAATTTTTGATAAAACGCTATGTTGTTAGATGATTCATATCTATAGACTCAAGATACTACACTATTACTCATGTGTCTCATATAAGCTTATACATCCAATAAACTTAAAGTTCATTTTAGATCATTTAGGTATTCATACTTTTCCAAGACAATTCAAACTTCTATAAGGTGAATTTTCTCTATTCACATACATAATCGCTAGCAAAATGGATATAAGTTTTGTTTTGATTATTCATTCCTCTAAAAGGAAAGGAATAAATTTTTCAAAAGTTTTTAAACCACCATCACCGTACACACCAAGTCAATTCTAATTCATCTACTATAAAAGGAAATTGGAGTTGTTAGAAAAAGAAAAGAGGTTACTTCATTGGTAAAAGCTAATTTTTCAAGACCTTGATAAATTGGATGTGTTTCAAACTACATGAAAGAGAGAATATCATAACATTGAAGTGATCTTTGACACGATTAAGCTTTATTCTTCTTATTTTTTAGTCTAGCATCTCGAGCTCTTAAGCTAATAGTGTCTGATAAATGATTGTGTATTTTATGAGATTTATTTATTGAAATTATTTTTTAAGAAGTTTTCTACTAAGAGAAAATATTTTAATTCTCATTTATCCTCTTTAAGAGAATTCTTTTTCTTTGTAATTGTTTTATCAAACTTTGTTTGTATAATTAGAAGTGGTTTTGTGTGTAACATACCCAAAATAACTATTTATTCTATCGATTCAATTTATGCATCAAACAGACAAATATAAATATTATTTCTATTACATTTTTTTTTTTTGGTTTTTCAGAAAAGAAAATACAAATATTTAATATTATAATACTAAACTTTGTACATTCATCATCATGCTTAATCTACTTCATTTCCATAGAGGAATCATCACCTAACTTGTTATCTATTCACGTGTAAATAACACAACGACCATAGTAGGTTCACAAACATACAAAAGAGAACAGAAAATGGTAAGCTAGTGAAACAAGATAAATCATAAGGAATTCATAAAATAATTTAATAGTAAGCATAAAATTTCATACAAGTGTAAGGGTCTACCAAAGGCTTTACACATTTCAAACACATTTACGATCAAGACTGACGCCTTCCGGAAGACCATATAAATTTCAGATATTAGAGCTAACATCTTATGTGTACTCCAGGACCACGGGCTTAACCAACCAACCACTGAGTCTTTTTTACCCCAAGATCATCCACAACATATCATCACACTCATCTCACATCAGAGTAGCCTCACCAACTATTATAAAGACAATTGACAAGACCTCCATCGATCTTCACCACATGGTCACCACATGGCAATCTTAGTCTATGTGACTTAAAAAGTCATTAAGGCCTGGATACCCTATAACATATTCCTAAATCCATACACTCTACATTACCAAAATCTTACTCATTTATCAAACCAAGTACCCCTCAATAGGAGCACCAAGGCCTCATGTCAACATAAATATCATTATTTATTTTCACATCTCATCTCTATCTGATACCTCAAAACACAAAAAATTCACTATACCATCAGCTTAACACAAATCAACCTCAAAATAAGAAAATTAAGTTCGTATCATCAGCAAATTTAGGTACGGCCAGCCACAACAACAACCATTCAAATGCTCTTGTTTTCAATTCCCCTCGGTTTACTCAAAAGATTGTCTGAAGCCAACTTTATCCAAATTTGCTACAAAATTCATTCTGATTTTCCCAACAACATAACAGATTTCATTCCAAATTCACAAGCACATACTGTAACACAAATCATAAAATTGAACACAGCACTTGACAATTTCATAAATCATAGAACAATTCTAAAATATGGGCAAAGTGCACATTCATTCATCAAATCAAAATTTCAAAATCTGACCCAAGGGAAAACATTCCAAAACAACCACCAAAATCAGTTTCATTTCTAATTCCACTAACACTATAATGATTAACTTAAGGCTAGCTTCCCTTACCTATTTTGGTTCAAAACTGCCTTTACATTTCACTTCATAGAGCAAAGTTTCAAGTGCTCTAACTAGTGATCTAAGCACCTATTTCAAAATCCAAACACACCACTAAAAACCTAAGGTAACATAAAGTAATATTGATGAAGAACAAGCCACATGCAAAGGGTTTGGACCCACAACTATATAAGTGAATACGACTCCACTTCTTACCCAAAACCTTAAGGTTAAGAGTTTGTGTGTCTTTCTCCCTTATATGCTATTCAACCTTCCCATTTCTACCCAATGTGGGATTTCAACTCACCTTGAACTCCAACAATCTCCCCTTCAAGTGTGAGTTCCTTCCACATTGGCACATACTCCCCCTCCAACGGAAGCATCACGAGTTTCCGAATGGTAAACTTACTTTGACTTGTACCGCCGTCCTTTGATGGGACACACTTACCTAAAACCTCATGTTAGAAAGACTTTCGATACAAGGATCTACCTTAACTTAGGATCCCTCACCTACTCCTCATGGGCCAAACGAACCTAACTCTGATACCACTGTTAGGTATCCAAGAGGGGGGTTAACATTGTGGGATTTTCACCAATGAAGGTAAACTACAACTACATAAGTAAATACGACTCCACTTCTTACCCAAAACCTTAATACTCGTGTAAGACAGAAGTGACCAATTTTGTTGTAATTACTTATTTATTAGTGGAACCTCTTAAGAATATTTGAGAGAGAGAATATGATATAATTGACAAGTTGGAGTGATCCTATATAAAAATAAGTATTCATCTTTCAATTACACACTTAATCTATTCCTTCTATCTTAACTTTCTCGTGAAAATCTTATAAAAATCAAACTCTCCATATATATATATATATATATAATCCTTATATTGAATGAAAAATTAAGAATTCTATTCACCCTCCTTTTTATATAATTCTCTTTTATAAATAAAAGGACAAATTGAGAATGAGAGAAAAAAATATAAAAGAAAAGAAAAGAAAAATCTCAAATTTAAAAAAAATAAAAATGATTCAAAAATTCCTAATTAAAATTTATTTAATCTGTTGATAAATTTTTATTAATGATACTTTAAGCCTTTATTTGTTTTTAGTGATTTACTGTTTACAAGTCAGAAAAGACATTGATTTCACACAAATTAAGAAGATAAAACACAATTCGAGATAAATTTTAGCCCTCAATGTTTCTACTTTAAAATGTAAAGATTTGATAAGAAAGTTTTACCATATTTACGTTTTCAATTTCATAAATATATAATCAATTATATTTATAAAATAATATTATTTTTATTTTTATTTTAATAAAGTAATAAATAATTAAAATAATATACATTTTTATTTTATTTTTATTAATCATAAATAATTAAAAAATAATATTAAAATTATAAAAAAAATTATTAATAATAAATAAAATTATTTTACTTTCTACTCATTTCTACTCTCTTTCTTTCAATCCAAACAACCTCCTTTAAATTTATTTTCTAATCCAAACACACCCTAAAGGATCTTATTATTAACCAAAATTATAGTTATGAATCTAATTAAAAAGGTTTAATATTTATCTCATATAAAAAATTAAAAAATAATTTAAAAAAAATTATTATTTATTATTTTTAATAATTATTTAAATATATTTAAATAATTTAATATATATTTAAATAATATATTAATTTTATTATTTTATATATAAATATTATTTAAATTTTAAAATTAAAANAATTAAAATTTTTATTTTTATTTTTTTATATTAAAAATAAAAATACATATAAAAAATCTAGTTTTATAATTAAATTTTATCACGATACAATTCTGTAATAAAATATTAAAATAATATTTAAAAAGAAGTTTAAAAAATAAATTTAATCTTATAATTAAATTTTATTAAGATACATTTCTATAATAAAATATTAAAATAATATTATTAAAATAATATTATATTTAAAAAAAATTTAAAAAATAAATTCAATCTTATAATTAAATTTTATTAAGATGATAAAATATTAAAATAATATTATATTTAAATTTTTTCTTCTTATTTTATTAATTTCAAAATCCTAAACAAAGAGATTCGGAGACTTTTTTAATATTTATTAAATTATTAAAAAATAAGATTAAAAATAATGATAATTCACAGTAAAAAATTAAGAAAACACTAAAATTTATAAATAAGATTCGTAATACTAAATATATATATATTTTGAATTATATTATCTAGCAAATAAAAGTCACCTAATAGTTAATTTATTTATATAAAATTATTTTATTTAAAAAAGTTAATTTCATTTATCTAATACATAAATTTAGAGAACGGTTTAGGATTTTTTTTTAATTTATGAAAATATACCGTATTAACAATACTAGTAGAGTTTTCATTTATCACATTTAAAAAAAAATTTATTAGTAACTCTTATTATTGTTGCACTAATCCTTTATTATTTTTAAGAATAATGTTTAAAAAATCATTATCATATGAATTTTATTTTTTTTTACAAAATCATATAATTTTTTTTTAAAATCAATATTGTAGAGTAAGTTAGATACTATATTCACTTTTTACATGATATTAAAGTTTCATGTTAATAAAATTTGTAGGGGGTGTGTAAACTATGTTGATTGATGTCTACTTCTTCATACTTGTTGTTGAGAAAAATATCACAAAAACAACAAACGAAAACAAACTCAAATATTAAAATAGAAACCAAATTTTAAAGTGGGAAAACCCTTAATGTGGTTTTAAAGTGGGAAAACCCTTAATGTGAAGGAAAAACCCACAGATCTAGTTCAGTAGAATTTCCACTAATAATAATAATGAATACACCACAAGTCTTTTTGGAACCTCAAAGGATCAACATAAAATACTCTCTTCACCAATAGGATGGATAATTAACACAAGAACAAATCCTAATATTCTAACTAGATAATAGAGAGAATCACAAATACAAAAATTGATACTAAATATTTCTTCTCCATTGACTAGTTGTTCTAACTAGATAATAGAGAGAATCACAAATACAGAAATTGATACTAGATATTTCTTCTCCATTGACTAGTTGTTTCACAATTGTTCTTCAACAGTTTCTTTTCCTTTTGCAAGCTTATGCATGTATATGCACTTTTCCTTTTTTTTCTGTTTTTTAGCTTTGTTGATGCAAATTCAAATTCAAAATAACTTTGTACCAAATGCTAATTTAATTAGCATAGAAAATAGGTTCAGGGCCCACACCTTTCTCTCTCTTTTTTTTTAATTTATTTTATGTGCAAAGTGGCCGAATTATTGGTGACCACCTAACATATCTCCCCGTCAAGAATTAATTTGAGCATATCAACCTAACTTGCTTTTTCTTTGCAAATATCAAACTTTCTTGTAGATAAGGTCTTTGTCATAATATTTGAACCATTATCATCTGTATGAATTTTTTCCAATAATAATTGTTTCATCTCCAAAGTATCACATATCCAATGATATCGAACCTTAATATGCTTTAACCTTGAATGAAAGGTTAAATTCTTACAAAGATGGATTGCAGTTTGACTATCACAATACAAGACATATTTTTCTTGTGATAATCCCAACTCTGGTAGGAACTTCTACATCCACAAGAGTTCTTTAGCAGCTTTTGTAACATCAATATATTCTACCTCTATAGAAGATAGAGAAATACATTTTTGCAATCTAGACGGCCATGACACTACTCCCCCTGCAAAAGTCATTATATAACCAAAAGTAGACTTCCTAGAATTCACATCACTAACTATGTCTACATCTGTGTAACCATTCAACACAAGTTTACCACTACCAAAACATAAGCAAACTCTAGAAGTACCTTTAAGATACCTAAGAATCCACTTCACAGCTTGCCAATGCTCCTTTCTAGGATTAGCAAAAAATCGACTGACAACACCAATAACATGAGCAATATTTGGCCTTGTACACACCATGACATACATCAAACTACCAACTACAAATGAATATGAAATGTTTTATATTTCTTCTTTCTCTTTCTCACTTGTAGGACACTACTTTGAGCTCAACTTAAAGTGACTAGCAAGTGGAGTATTAAATTTCTGCAATACCTTCTCAATATACTTTTGTTGTTATAGTCATAATTTTTCATTCTTCCTATCACGAATAATTTTCATGCCAAGGATTTGCTTTTTAGAACCCAAATCCTTTATTGCGAAGGACTTGTTCAATTCTCTTTTGAGACTTTGAATCTCTTCCAAATCAATTGCTCTGATACCACTGTTAGGTATCCAAGGAAGGGGGTTAACATTGAGATATTTTTACAAATGGGTAGTAAAGAACAACTATATAAGGGAATACGACTTCACTTCCATTTTCCTTCACCAAAGAAATTATGATAGTCATTTTCATCAAGTACTTGTATTGAGATCAAGCTAAGACGAATGCTAGGATGCGCCTAACATTCTTCAAAAGTAGCTTGCAACCTGTATTAATCTCTATCCATATTTCTCCAATGCCAACAATCTTACTATCCCCTTGATTTTCCATTTTCACATGCCCAAAATCTCCGATAGTATAGGATGTGAAATACTCATGATGTGGAGTAACATGAAAAGAGGAAGTAGAATCAATAACCCATTCATACTCTTGGCATGTGTGATTAATAGAGCTTTCATCATAAACAATGATAACCTCACCATCAGATACAACTACAGTGGCGGTTTTATCTTTATCTTCTTTCTTACTGTTACTGTTACTACTTCTACCTCTTGATCTTTCTCTCTTTGAGAATCCTGTACTCTTTTATCACGTGTACCGATTTGTTACAATGGAAACACGTGATATCTTTCCTTAATCTTGATTTTCCTCTTGACTTGTTGCGACTATCTAATCTTTGGAAATTTCTATATTGATTTCTTCCTTTGAACTCCATAACTAAATCTTCATTGTGAGTTGAAGAGTTAACCTTACTACTTCCCTTCCTCCTAGTTTCTTCAATTAAAAGACTATCCTTGACCATGTCAAAAGTCAATTTTTCATTAGGAGTAGAATTATTCAAAGATACCATTAAGGTCTCCCAACTATTTGGTAATGAGTTAAACAACAACAATACAAGTAATTCATCATCTAAAACAATCTCCACAGTAATCAACTGATTCACCATGTTCTGAAAACTACTCAAGTCTTCTGCCACTAAGGAACCATCTTTGTATTTCAAATTTACTAATTTCCTAATCAATCAAGCCTTCTTCAAGGAATTTTTAGACTCAAACAGCTCACTTAATCTTTTCATAAATTGTAAGCCAAAGTTTCACTAGATACATGATGATAGACAAATTGGCCTATCCACTATCGGATCATGTCAATAGTTTTTCTATTTAACTTTTTCCAATCTCTTTTAGATTTATCTGTTGGTTTAATGCATTTTCTTCAATAGGATCATAAAATTCTTTACAAAATAACAAATCTTCTATTTGGGATTTTTATATTGAATAATTGGTAGAATCCAATTTAATCATAGTTCCAACACTATTACCATCAGCCATCTTCATAGCACAAATCATAACTCCTAATGGGAACTCTAATACTAGTTGTTGGAAAAAATATCACAATAATAACAAACGAAAACAAACTCAAATAATAAAATAGAAACCAGCAAACACTAAATTTTAATGTGGAAAAATCCTCAATATGAAGAAAAACCCCACAAAACCTAGTCTAGTAAACAAACCCTAATTGATATTTTAACTAGACAATAAAGAGAACTACAAATAAAAAAATTGATATCAAGTAACTCTTTGCTACATTCTAATTTAATTAGATTTAGGAATCATACTTTTCTATTTTCCTTTCTTTTTATTTTAATTAATTTTATATGTAAACTGACTCAATTATTAGAAACCATCTAATAAAGTTGTATTTGTAAATTATATTGATTAATATTTATTTTTAATATAAAAAAATATTAAAGAAAGATAAAATTTTATTATAATATATAAATAAAATATAAATTTTTTTATATTCATTAATTTTGAAGACTCTGTTAGATAGATACCTATCTAGAATAAATATTTCGTTAAAAATGTTTTATTTAATGTGGAATGAAGATTTAAGTAACAACTTATTATTCATAAATATTAATAAATTATTTAAGTAAAAGAATATTTTTTTTATGAAAATGAGATTTTTTAATTAAGAACTGAAATTGAAATTGACTAAAATATATTACAATAATAACGTATTCAATAAAAAAGTTACATATATGATAAGTTAATATTTACATAACTATTTAATTAATAATTCATCACTTTATAAATATTAATAAGAAACAACATGAAAATAATAATACGAAATATAAATTTTCGGAAGAAGCAGGACAATTATTATTTTAAGATGAAAGGCAAAATTCAAAATTTATTTAGGATAAGAAAAGTTATTTAAACCATAAAATTAATATAAATTAATTAACATCCTTTAAAAAAATATGTCTAAATAAAATGAATAAATTCCCCTAAAAAGTCACGTTTTCCCTTGAGCCGAATTGCAAGGGCAATTTATCCTTAAATATAGCAAAATTTAATTGAAAAGAAAAATTTCAGTTTACTTATTCAAATTAAACAAAACACAATAAAAACTGGATATGGAATGTCGTGGCAGAATCTAGACCTTACAATTCAGACACAAATACTGCCAAAACGCTTCCTATAATTCTAGAACAATCTCTTGCATTATATCTTCCCTAAACCCTTTCTTCATTTCCCTGCAAGGGTTTTTCGTCACTTTCACAAGTCAGAATAAGAGATAACATATCACAAAAGCACACACAACACACTCTCATTCACTCTCTTGTGTGCGGAGAGTTCAAAGTATGGCTCCTGTGCTGAGCAGAACCATGGCCACGGCCTCTCTCGCCTCGCTCCCTCCTTCTTCCTCCTTCTCGAGGGCTTCCCCCCTTAGAAGCGCTTTTCTGCCGCCGCAGCTCGGTCGCAGGAGGAGCTTCACCTCCGCCGCGAGGTTGAGGTGGACGCAGAGGCGCCAGAGGAAGCTCGCTGTTCGGTGCGAGGCCGCCGTGGCCGAGAAGGAGGAGGCCACCGGGGAGAAGTTTGAGTACCAGGCTGAGGTGGGTTTTCCATCAATTTGTAGAAATGTTAGCCTATTTGGCTTGTAATTGCAAGTGAATAAGCTGGCTTCGTTAAGTGGGTGCCTGTCGGAGAGACAGATTTACTAAGGAAATGAGTTCAATGTCAATTTATTATTTGGTTTTGAATTTCGACAAGTAATTGATTGGAGGAGAAAGACCTATTCCATAATGGTGTGTTTGTGTGTGTGAGAGAGATTTATAGATGTAATGAATTCCATCTAATATATATATATATATATATATATATACACACACACACACACACACACACTTATATATATGTATGTATATAGGTGTATGTCCATATATTTGTTTTTGTATATGAGATTTGCTACGTACATCCACTTGTTTTTGAGGGCGTAGAAGGTTGTTAGTGCTCCCACAAAAAAACTAGTGTACTAGTTTATTTTTGGGCTTACTTAGTAAGATATAAGTAGACATACATATATTGGCAAATCCTTATATATACACACATACACATATTTTGCATTTAGTTTGAAATTTCGATATTTAATTGGAAGTAAAGGACTTACTGCATAAAAGGGTGTTTGTGTGCATGAATTTTGCTGAATGAAGTTAATTCCATATCAATATCTTTTTGCACTTCGCTTGGAATATTGGTGTGTATATGGAAGGGAAAGACCTCATAGAAATGAGATTTCCATTTATTGCTTAAGGAAGTGAATGAGTTTTGCTGACGGAAGTGAATTCCAATTTTCTTTGTGCAGGTGAGTCGATTGTTGGATTTGATTGTTCACAGTCTGTACAGCCACAAGGAAGTTTTCCTTCGTGAACTTGTTAGGTAATTTAACAAATGTTACTGTGGTTGCTTGATCTGTGCTAATATCGATGAGTAGTGCATACGAAAAGAGGTTGCTTTAGTAGATACCTTGTTTTTTCACTTTTGGGCTTCTTCACCTATATCTAACACTGGTTATACATGTCTATTACTACATGATTCAGATGTATTTTATCGATTTTTTTTCTGCTGTTCTTCCAGTAATGCTAGTGACGCCTTGGACAAGTTGAGATTCTTAAGTGTGACTGAGCCGTCTTTGCTTGGAGATGCCGGAGATCTTGAGATACTTATCAAGTCTGATCCAGACAATGGAACTATTACTATAACGTATGTATCTGTATTGTTTTGATTGTTTTTCTTACTTTTCTGGGTATGTGAGAATAGGAATATTAACTGTTAACTCTTGCCCCTGCAGAGATACTGGTATCGGAATGACTAAAGAAGAGCTCATTGATTGTCTTGGAACTATTGCTCAGAGTGGTACCTCAAAATTTTTGAAGGCACTTAAGGTAATTTGTCATTCATCTCAAATGTGGATTTCTTTGACAATTGATGATTTAATGCTTCAATAATCATGTTTTAATCCCCCCTTTCAATGTTACAGGAAAACAAGGATCTAGGAGCTGATAATGGTTTGATCGGTCAATTTGGTGTTGGATTCTACTCTGCTTTTCTTGTTGCTGAGAGGGTATGGAGTGGATTTCTTAAGCGTATCCTGGTGGTTGACTTTTCTGATTTTAACTGTTTTGACTTTATTCCATTAATTGGCTATTTCTGCGTGGCAATCAGGTTGTTGTTTCTACAAAGAGTCCAAGATCAGATAAGCAGTATGTGTGGGAATCCGAAGCTGACAGTAGCTCTTATGTAATAAAGGAAGAAACTGATCCTGAAAAGCTTCTCCGTCGTGGTACACAGATTACACTCTATTTAAGAGTGAGTGGTATTACTTTCATTTTTTTTTGTTCGAGAGGTTACATAGAATGTAAGAACTAAGAAGTATCTTTTGATAAAAGTTTGAACTCAGGATAATATTATTTGAAAACTGTTAAAACCAATTTATTAAAGACATGTGGTTCACAAATATTTGAGTGCTTTAACTTGTATGAATTAAATAAGTATAATATTTATACTTCAGATTGAAATCTTCTTTGGTGATTTATTTGTTCTCTTTTAATTAAAGGATGAATCCAGTATAATATTTGTAGCATTGTTTTAATGCTGACAAGTTATATGTAGTTAAAGCACTCAAATTCTTCTTTACTGGCCAGGAGGATGACAAGTATGAATTCTCGGAGCCAACCAGGATTCAGGGTTTGGTGAAGAATTACTCACAGTTTGTTTCCTTCCCCATCTACACATGGCAAGAAAAGTCAAAGACTGTGGAGGTAAGCAGCCTTCTCTTGTTACATATTCCTATGTTCATGTTGGGTGGCAGAAGTATACTAAACTAATTCTATGTGTGCTAGTCGTAATTTTCCTTTTTGCTCATATGATTCAGTAGTACAGATAGTAATTTATTGGCAATGATTTTCTTCTATTTTTTATTGTCAATGAAGTGCTTATTTTCATTTCTTTTGTTGGAGGAACGACACGAGAGTTACTTATGTAGGTGTAAGAATACACTCATTGGATTCTAATATTGTTAAAGGTACTTGTGATATCAAGATTTTGGGCATTGATTTCTAGCAATGATGATGGTGATGAATAATAAGATTTTGTCTTCACATGAAATGGTTCCTTGTTATTTGGTGTTTTTGTTGAGGTAAATTTGTTCTAGATCAGCTCTGGTTTCCATCACCTTTAGGATGACTGGTTTATTTTAAGTTTTAGACAGCTGTTGGGTTTTGGTCATGGGTGAAAACTGGGCTATATTTGCTTGGAAATTCAAGGCCGGAGAGGATTAATGATGGTTGTTATGAGGGATTAATGGTGAATAGGAGATGGTTATAAACAAGTGTTAACTGATAGTTGAAAGCGTGTCATAGATATACAATATATCCAGCAATTGCAAGTATAAAAATTTCAGAATTATTTATTCAAACAGCATAATGCCACTTGCAGGGTGATTTCATTTTATCTAGATTAATTCACTTTGAATCCTCATTCCCTATTTCATAATTACTTCTAGAGCTTATAGAAATGTTTGTCATGGAGTGGCTAATAAATCAGATCTTGTTTTTTGCTATTAATTGAATAATTAATTAATTTGAATATTGGCAGGTAGAAGAGGAGGAAGAACCCAAAGAAGGAGAAGAACCAAAACCAGAGGTAACTAGTTTGGAATTTCCAAATGTTGGTGTTGAACTTGTTTTTCAAATTTGTTACTCATACCAAGTGAGTCTGTTTCTGCTTGTGTTATCAGGGTGAGAAAAAGAAAGTGAAAAAGACTAAAACTGAGAAGTACTGGGACTGGGAATTAGCCAATGAAACGAAGCCAATATGGGTGAGTTTGAGATATATCTACTTTATGGTGCTAGGACATTAGTGCGACGCATTTGGCTTATTATTCTATTGTAGTGCCTCTCTTATTGGTCCAACTTTTGCCTTTTTTTTTTAATTTTTTGTAGATGCGGAGTCCAAAAGAAGTTGAAAAGGAGGAGTACGATGAATTTTACAAGAAGACTTTTAGTGAATTCTTAGAACCACTTGCACATACTCACTTCACTACTGAGGTATGCTGATGATTTTGTGTCTCAGCGGAAGAGCATTTCCTTTAGGTAGTTATCAATTTGACTAGGCTTATAAACTTTGCAGGGTGAGGTTGAGTTCAGAAGTATTCTATATGTTCCGGGAATGGGACCTCTTAACAATGAAGAAGTAGTGAACCCTAAAACAAAGAACATACGCCTGTATGTTAAGCGTGTATTCATTTCGGATGATTTTGATGGGGAGCTGGTGAGTTTACTACTTTACTATAAGCTTCAAAGTAGGATTTATCTTGTATATTTTGAAATTTATGAGACTGCTTCTCTTTCATTTTATTATTATTATGAATTATGAAAGAAGGGAAAATGTTAAGTCTCTACTCCAGCACTTAACCATTATTTGGAAATTTAGGTCTCTTGCGCATGGCTAGATTTTATATGATAAGGGTTTATCTAATTTGTATTTAACTGTTTTAGTCTTGTATTATATCATATAACAGCATTATAGAATCTCGTACATGTGTCATATCTATGCTTTTCTGTGTTTCTTGCTCTTTGATTTACTGAATGTTCTCAGCTAATTAAGAAAGATGACTGAGGAGCATTGAACCAATTAACGTTTTACATATGATAGAGTTCATGTTCTTCTATGTCTGCTCTGTTTTCAGTTTCCATTTGCTGTAATTTTGTTTTACTTATCCTTTTATTTTGCAGTTTCCACGTTACCTGAGCTTTATTAAGGGTGTGGTTGACTCAGATGACCTTCCTCTCAATGTTTCTCGAGAGATCCTTCAAGAAAGCAGAATTGTAAGAGGACTTCTGATTTTCCTGCTAACATAAACTTATTTTATATGATAAACATGAATGAAGTATATTTTGGTAGGAAATATTTATGAATTTTTCTTATTGTGTTACTTTTGGAAATTTTTTATTCTAACAATAGTATGATTTCAGGTAAGAATAATGAGAAAGAGACTTGTCAGGAAGGCATTTGATATGATTCAAGACCTTGCTGAGAGTGAAAATAAAGAGGTTGGTAGGAACAAACTTAGCTTCTTTATTTTTTGATATAAGTTTAGAGTCTCTTTATTGAATGGATGGTTTCCTATTCTAGGACTATAAGAAATTCTGGGAGAACTTTGGTAGGTTCATAAAATTAGGTTGTGTTGAAGACACTGGAAATCATAAGCGCATAACACCATTATTAAGGTTCTACACTTCAAAAAGTGAGGAGGAACTCAAAAGCCTGGATGATTATGTTGAAAACATGGGTGAAAACCAAAAGGCTATCTTTT
This sequence comes from Macrotyloma uniflorum, assembly GCA_016859785.1. NCBI lineage: Eukaryota > Viridiplantae > Streptophyta > Magnoliopsida > Fabales > Fabaceae > Macrotyloma > Macrotyloma uniflorum. The sequence continues at coordinate 2,983,189 of BDMB01000021.1, read as the reverse complement.
ACCTAGCAACTGACAGCTTGAAGAGTGCAAAGACTGCTCCATTTGTGGAGAAACTGATTCAAAAGGATATTGAGGTATGTCTACTTGTCAATTTCAGCTTGTAGTCAGGGAATTGGTCAGTGAGATGATAGCTAAGGTTATCAGAGGGGTTGTCTCCAGCCTCCTCTGCAGCACCCAGCTATCTTGATGAGTGTTAGGATTTTTGTGTGTGATATGAACTATTTATGGAGATGATTGAAATGCTTGATATAACTGATGTTTATTTTGAATTCTGTTTTTCTTTCTTTTCACTTTTTTACTCTTGTGTGTCTATTATTGTAGGTTCTTTATTTGGTTGATCCTATTGATGAAGTTGCCATTCAGAACCTACAGACATTTAAAGAAAAGAAATTTGTTGATATCAGCAAGGAGGATTTGGAATTAGGTTTGTATTATATCCCATCTTGCTTTCAATTGATCAAATACTCTATTCTGTTTCCTAGAAATTTGGATTTCAATATGGATCAAACATTTTATTAAATAGGTGATGAGGACGAGGTCAAAGAAAGGGAAAACAAGCAAGAATACAACCTACTTTGTGATTGGATAAAACAACAGCTCGGGGAAAAGGTGGCCAAAGTTCAAATCTCAAAGCGCTTGAGTTCGTCTCCCTGTGTACTTGTGTCAGGAAAGTTTGGTTGGTCAGCAAACATGGAGAGGTTAGTCATTGCCTCATTGATTTTACAAGCCAATCTCTTGGGATAACAAGCAGTTTATCATTCTCATGACATAAGGCTTAAACAATCTTCAATTCTCATTTCTTCAGACTAATGAAGGCACAAGCTCTTGGGGACACTTCAAGTTTGGAGTTTATGAGGGGGAGGAGAATATTGGAGATTAATACAGATCACCCCATTATCAAAGATTTAAGTGTGAGTTGACATTTAGTTTGGAGTTTATTGATTTATAAACCGTTGTTACTATATTAAGTTTTCTGATAATTTGCAAAGAAAACATGTACACTTTTCTAGTATATATAGACAATGTCATGATGGTGAGGGGTATTTTAACTCTTAAGAATTGAGAACCACATTTGAGAAAATAAGTGAAGTGTAGGGAGAAGAGAAGTGGTAGAATCAGCATAAAACTTGCTCAAGATCATTTATCTTGGAACAGGACTCCTTTTGTGATTGATTAATATTAACTGAGTTGTAATGTTTTCATGTTGGTTTCACACAAATGTTAAGACAAATCTGTTAGTCAACTAACATGCCCTACAATAGCAAATATAAAGTAAAATAAATGTCTATTGTTTTCCTCTTTTGATGCATTGTCTTTCTCTTCACCTTTACCCTTGAAATGTCTCGAGTTACAAGTATATAAATATTGAATGCAGATTACATGGCCATACTCTGAAGAGATGTTGTTTGACTTTGACGTATTGTTTCAATTATTTTTATCTTCCTTTCAGGCTGCCTGCAAGAATGCACCTGACAGCAGTGAAGCTAAGAGAGCAGTCGACCTCTTATACGACACAGCTCTAATTTCTAGTGGATTTTCTGTAAGTGCAATATAAAATTTGTTTTTTCGCGTAACATCTATAGACTTGATTTGGTCGATAAGTGAACAAAATGATGTTGCGTGATTCATATAGCTGACCTCATCGAGTAGAATAAGGCTTTTATTGTTGTTGTAACGTATATAAGTTATCTGTAATTTTGTTTGACATAGTTTCTCAATAATGCAGCCTGATAGCCCAGCTGAGTTGGGTAATAAGATTTATGAAATGATGGCATTGGCCGTGGGAGGAAGATGGGGTAGATCAGAAGAAGAGGGAGAAGCATCTGTTGAAGCTGAGTCAAGCTCAGCTGAAGAAAGTTCAGAGCCAGAAGTTTATGAACCCTCTGAAGTCATTGCAGAGAGTGATCCTTGGACAACAGATTAGGCATACTATGTCTTACAATAAGTTAAAATTTTGGCATTGTAGGAAATAATGCATACAAAGCTTAGAAAGGAAAGGGAGAGACTAGTTTTTTTCCAATGATTTCATGGTGTTGAAAGAAATTTGAAATATCAATATAGAACTGTGAATGAATGTCCCAAGGGGCAACAAATCATATTGGACCTTTCTGAATGAAATTAAATCTAGTTGTTTAGGTGGGCACAATTTTATGCTTCATTGTCTCGTGGTATTGTATCATTTTTATTAGGTGTGAGATCTTTCAGGTGGATGAGAGGTCTGAAAGCTGAAATGACATGATCTTTGTTTCTAGTTCTCTCATTCCTGTCATGGATGTGTAGTTTTACTTGACAACACAAATTCAATGCTTAATTGATATGTTAGTGGAAAATTTTATCAATATTTTAGACAGTTGTGTGTGAGTTCGATTCAAATATAAGTTAACCATTTTCGCATGCTAGACAGTAAAAGATAGGTTTCTGGATAATGTCATTTATGCAAGTATTTTAAATTATCAATTGGCAACCATTTTTGATGGAGTTTAATTGGTATATAGTGACAATCTATATTCCATATTATCGTTCAGTTATGAAAGATTATATAATTAATAATTATTGATTTTTGTAGTAATTATGTTAAAATTATGGATAAATGATTAGTTTGTGAATTGTTATTGATGTAATCTTTGAAAAAAGAGAGTAGAAAATTGATTTTAGTTTGAAGATGTGTAAAAAATTCTAATTAGTCTAATAATATTATTGTTTTTATGAAAAAAAATAACACAATTTATTATCAAATTGTTATTTAACTTATATTTTGATGATAAAAATTATTTTATATAATTTAACTAAATTGTTATTCAAAATTATATTTAATAATTATAAAATAAACTTATAAAATCTAATTATAATTGTAGGATTTTTAATTATTAAAATATTAAAAATAAATATATTATTTATTTATTTTAGAGATTAAATTAATAGTATTTCACATATTTAAAGATTAAATTAATCATTTATTTTAAAATCATATTTTAAGCGTATTAGAGTTGATTTTAACTGTTACCATTCTTTGAAGATTGGACAATACTACACAAGAATTCAAGTATTTTAATAATGATCAAGAAACCTATGAATCAAGACATCAAAAAAACTCAAGATGGAAGCAAGTTCAAAGACATTGAAGACTTAGTTGATAAGCTGTGAGTGAATGAAATCAAAAGGTAATCATTACTCAGATCAGAGTATTCTCTCAAGAAAACTATTTCTAGAAAAACTATAAATGAGACACTGGAATAATCGATTATATAATCGATTATGGAAATCCAAAAAAAGTGAGACACTGGAATAATCGATTACATAATCGATTATGGAAATGTGAAAATAAATAAGGTACTGGAATAATCGATTATATAATCGATTAAGGATTTCTGGAATTAAATGAGATGCGGCAATAATCGATTAGATAATCGATTATGTGACTTTTATAAAAGTATTGCTTGCGGCACTAATCGATTATGTCTATAACATAATCGATTATGCTCAGAGATTTTTGAAAAATTAACGTTGCGAAAAATTCTCCAACAATTAAAAGAAAATCTAATTTTTATTTTGTGAACGTTGTGAGGCTCTGAAAAAGTAAATCATATGATTGGAAATTAAAAAATAAAGATTTTATTCTATTTGGAATATTGGTCTATTTAAGAAAGCATATCAGGATTTTTTTCAAAACACACTTGACTGAAACATTCTAAGCAACATACTTTCTGAAAAGCTTTACACATTTTCTTTGAGCATCTTGAGCCACTAAATTTTGATTTGAAAGAGAGAATATCTTTTTGTGCTTTAATCTTTTATCTTGAGGAAACTCTGAGCAGAGCAGGTGCTACAGTTTGAGATCTTCACTCCAGGTGATATTTTTCTTGTTTGTACTCATCCTCTGAGGCTATTCAGATGAGGTGTTGGTATTCCTTGTGTGATTCAAGGAAGGTGTTTTCATTCCTTGTGTGACTCAAGGAAGGTGTGGTAATCTCTTGTGGGTTTCAAGAGATTGTGAGGATTATCTTTAATTTTCTATTTTGCATGTTTCACTTGTGATTAGTGGTTGTAAAATTGTGATAAATTAAAGATAGTGAGAGTGGGTGATCATCTCAGGTTGAGGTGATTGGGAACTGGACGTAGGGTTAAGGTTTAACCCGAACCAGTATAAATCTCTGGTATTATCTTTCTCTTTCCCTTATCTCTTTATTTTTCCGTTGCGCTATATTAAATATCTGCTAAGACTGATAAATTCAAGAGGGCTAAAATTTAAATCAAATAAACGCTTAAGGTTTAATTTTTATAGTATCAATTCACCCCCCCTCTTGATACTACTTGGTAACAAGTGGTATCAGAGCTTGGTCTGATAAGGTATTTCTAAAAGATATGTTAAGATGTCTATGCAAAATCAGATTTACAGGGAAGGAGCATCAATCAACCGACCACCATTCTTTGAAGGAGACAACTATCTATTCTGGAAAACAAAAATGGAGATCTTTCTTCAAACCATTGATTATGGAGTTTGGGATGCAGTGCAAAACGGTCCATTCATACCAACAGTTATGCTAGCTGAAGGACCTGCACCAAAGCAATTTCTACAGTGGACGTCGGATGAAAACAAGAGGGCTCAATATGATGTAAGGGCTAGAAATGCAATTGTATCTGCACTAACTCTAAATGAGTTTTACAGGATCTCCAAATGCAAAACTGCCAAAGAAATGTGGGACACACTAGAAGTCACACATGAAGGCACAGAAGAAGTCAAGCGTGCTAGAAAGAACACCTTGACACAAGAATATGAGCTCTTGACCATGGTACAAAATGAAAGCATAGGAGATTTTCAAACAAGATTTACACATATAGTAAATCACTTGGAAGCCTTGGGAAGAAGTTTTGACAAGGAAGAACTCAACACAAAAATCTTGAAGTCCCTAGGCTGAAATTGGCAGCCAAAGGTCACTGCAATTACAGAATCAAGAGACCTTACAAAGATGGAGGTGGCTACCTTATTTGGAAAACTTAGAGAGCATGAGCTTGAGTTTCAGAGACTAAAGAATGGAGAGGAAAACTACAAAAAGAAAACTCTCGCATTCAAAGTAGAAGAATCTGATGATGAAAATAAAGGTGAGAACACTAATGATGATTTTTCTTTGTTAGTAAAAAGGTTTTCCAGGTTTATGAAGAACAAGAAAAGTCAAAGTCAAAAGAAGGAGAAAAGCAATTCTTCTTCAAACTTCAAGTGTTTTGGATGCAATAGAGTAGACCATATCAAATCTGAATGCCCTTTTTCAAAGAAAGATGAAAAAGAAAAGAAGAAGGGTAAGAAAATGTTTAGAAAGAAAAAGAAGGCCTATATAGCATGGGAAGATAATGCATCAACCACTTCAGAGAGTAGTGCTACTGAAAGTGAAGAAGAAGATGAGGTAAATCTTTGCTTGATGACAAATGAAGATGCTGAAACATCATCACGGATTACCTCCAAGGAAAGAAAAGTGCTATGGTACCTAGACAGTGGATGTTCAAGACACATGACAGGAGACAGGAATAAATTTCAGAATCTCAAAATAAAGAAATAAGGTTTTGTGACCTATGGTGATAACAACAAAGGGAAGATTCTTGGCTCTGGAGACATAGGTATCACTGAGAGCTTTATGGTCCATGATGTCCTTCTTGTAGAAGGGTTGAAGCACAATCTGTTGAGTATCAGTCAATTGTGTGACAAAGGATTAAAGATAATATTTGAATCAAGCCACTGCCAAATATTACAAAAAGATTCAAATGAAGTCGCTCTAAAAGGTACTAGACTAAATAATATTTATGTTATTGATCTTATCAATGTTGCATCTAGAAACATCCCTTGCTTAGTTGCAAAAGAAGAAAATCCTTGGTTATGGCATAAAAGGGTTGCACACATACATATGCATCATCTAAGTAGACTCATTGCTAAAGAGCTAGTAATTGGCTTACCAAAATTAAATTTTGAGAAAGATAGAATTTGTGTAGCATGTCAAAAGGGTAAACAAACTAAGGTTTCTTTTAAAAGTAAAAACATTATTTCTACTACCAAACCTTTAGAAATGCTACACATGGATTTATTTGGTCCCTCACAGACTAGAAGTATTGGTGGTAATTACTATGCTCTTGTTATAGTTGATGACTACTCTAGATACACATGGACATTCTTTTTATCAGACAAGAGTAATGCTTTTGAAACCTTTAGAAAATTTGCCAATACTATTCAAAACGAAAAAGATTTAAAAATCAAATTTTTAAGAAGTGATCATGGTGGGGAATTTCAAAATGAATCATTTGAAAATTTTTGTATTGAATTGGGAATATCACATAATTTTTCTTCACCTAGGACACCTCAACAAAATAGAGTAGTAGAAAGAAAGAATCGATCTTTGGAAGAACTTGCTAGAACAATGTTAAGTGAACATAATCTTCCTAAATACTTTTGGGCTGATGCTGTGTCTACAGCATGTTATGTTTTAAATAGAATTTTAATAAGACCTATTTTGAAACTTACTCCTTATGAATTATTTAAGGGAAGAAAACCAAATATTTCTCATTTCAAAGTTTTTGGATGCAAATGCTATGTTTTAAATAATGGAAAGGATAATCTTGATAAATTTGACTCAAAAGCTGATGAAGGCATATTCTTGGGTTATTCTTTAACTAGTAAAGCATATAGAATTTTTAATAGGAGAACATTGCATGTAGAAGAATCTATACATGTAACATTTGATGAACAATTGGACCTTGAGGAAAACCCTCTTGAGTCAACAAAGGAACTAATAGATACAGAAGAAGAGAAAGCAAAAGTGGAAAAATCTTAGGAAGAAGATCCAATACAAAAATCATCCAGTGGAAACAACATAGAAGATCTCACTCCCAGCCTAGAAGATCTTTCCATAAATGAACATCAAACTGTTGATGATCTTCCAAGAGAATGGAGAACGCCAAAAGGATTATCAATGGACAACATAATAGGAAGCATGGATCAAAGAATCACCAAAAGCATTGATGAAGCCTTAAAGGATGAATATTGGGTAATTGCCATGCAAGAAGAGCTAAATCAATTCAAAAGGAATGAAGTATGGGATCTTGTGCCAAGAACAGACTCTCGACAAGTAATTGGAGCAAAATGGGTGTTTAGAAACAAGCTTGATGAAAATGGAAATATAACCAAGAATAAAGCAAGACTTGTAGCCAAAGGATATAGTCAAGAAGAAGGCATAGATTATAATGAGACATATGCCCCTGTTGCAAGAATTGAAGCAATAAGGATACTGCTCGCGTACGCTTCAATAATGAAATTCAAGTTATTCCAAATGGATGTGAAGAGTGCTTTCCTAAATGGTTACATAAAAGAAGAAGTCTATGTTTGCCAACCCCCTGGATTTGAAGACTATCAATATCCTAATCATGTTTATAAGTTGAAGAAAGCTCTCTATGGACTTAAACAAGCACCAAGATCATGGTATGAAAGACTTAGTAATTTTCTGTTAAGTCAAAATTATAGAAGTGGTAAAGTAGATCCTACTCTATTCATAAAAGAGTCTCATAAACATATCATTATTGTACAAATATATGTTGATGATATTATTTTTGGATCTACTAACAATGATCTCTGTCAAGAGTTTGCCAAGCTTATGCGGGGAGAATTTGAAATGTCAATGATGGGGGAGCTAACGTTCTTTCTTGGACTACAAATCAAACAACTGAAGGAAGGAATCTTCATCTCCCAATCCAAATATTGTCTAGAAATTCTAAAGAAATTTGAACTTGAAAACTCAAAGGAAGCAGCAACTCTAATGGCCACATCATGCTATCTGGATCATGATGAAAAAGGTAAGATGGTTGACCAAACCAAATATAGAGGTATGATTGGTTCCTTGCTCTATCTTACTGCCAGTAGACCTAATATAATGCATAGTGTCTGTGTGTGTGCTAGATTTCAATCATCACCAAGAGAATCACATCTAGTTGCTATTAAAAGAATTCTAAAATATTTAAATGGAACTAGGAATTTTGGACTTTGGTACCCCTCAGGATCCTCCCCTAGCTTAATAGGTTATTCTGATTCAGATTATGGAGGATGTAGGATAGATAGAAAAAGCACTAGTGGCACATGTCATTTATTAGGATGTTCCCTAGTTTCATGACACTCTAAGAAGCAAGCATGTGTAGCTCTATCCACCACAGAAGCTGAGTATATAGCAGCAGGTAGTTGTTGTGCACAAATTTTATGGATGAAGCATTAATTAGAGGATTTTAATATTTATCTAGATCACATACCCTTGAAATGTGATAGTACTAGTGCCATAAACCTTACTAGGAACCCTATCATGCATTCCAGGACAAGCATATAGAAATAAGGCATCATTTCATAAGAGATCATATAATTAAAGGAGATTGTATAATTGAATATGTTGATACTAAAAATCAATTAGCTAATATCTTCACTAAGCCTTTACCTAGAGATAGATTCTTTGAACTAAGAAGAGAATTAGGAATCTTGGATGGAAATACTTTGTTGTAAAAACTGTTTCGGGTTATAAATTGATTATCTGGAACATTGTTTAAATTTGAAATACCATAATCGATTAAATAATCGATTATGCCTTTGCGCTTCTGTCTTAATCGATTATTCACTAACATAATCGATTATCTGGGCGTAAATAATCGATTATCCCAAGTATATAATCGATTATCTGCGTAAGTTACCGTTGGGATTCTTCAGATTTCGTCAAACTAGCCATTAAAATCCTTGGAAAACATCACAACGGCTCTATTTATGACTGTTACACACAAATTTGGCTATAAATAACCCCCAAATTCAGTGATTAGAGCATCCCTCATTATTTCCTCTACTTTGGTTAAAGTATCCTACTCTTTGCCTTTCTCAAATTTCTTCTATACTTTGTGATACTTCTCTCATGGCCTCCTCATCACATCCTAGACGAAAAATATCAACCAGGAGCAGAAACAAAGGGCCTATCATAAATTCAGAAGAGGCTACTGTTGAACGTCCTCATAACTTGAGGGGCTGGATCTCTGATGAAGATATTCATCCCTTGTTCATCAAGGACTTTAGGGCAAGGAAGATGGTTCCTCCCAAGCGCCTCTCCATCAATTTCTTTTGGAATGAAGGATTTCTCTTTCAGGACTGGCTGGAAACATAAGGCCTAAAGCACTTTGTGGAATTGGGACATACTTTGGGTGGAAATACTGAAAATGGCCTCTATTATCTTGACTTGGTCCGAACATTCTATTGCAATCTGGACAGGCACCAAGGACAACTAAAATCACGCGTCAAAGGTATTAATATTACTTTAGATGATGATATCTGGATGAATGTGGCAAAGATTCCTGTAAATACTAGAGCACTTAATATTACTGCTGGCTATGAAGGCTTTGATAAAATGGAAGTTTATCGTTCTTATCTAAAGGATAATTATGAGGGAAACTTCAACCTCTATAGGACTGGGCCTATGAGAGTCAATGAAAGACTATTGGCTTACATCATAAGTTGGGTGTTATGCCCTAGAGGGTCAAACCATGCACAGCTGACCACGGAAGATCTACTGCTGATACATGGTATAAAAAATGGCTTAGCTTTGGATTGGCCTACCATTATTTCTGACTACATGATAAAGGCCAAGAGATTGCATTCTCATCTACCATATGCACTGTTCATTACCAAGATTTTGATTCACTGTGGTGTTCCAGTTAAGGGTGAATCTCATGTACTGTTGGACAGTCACAATACAATTGGAAAGAATGTACTGAACAAGATGGGACTGCAGAAGATTGATAACATTTGGACTGCTCCTGATGAGCAAGAAAGAGCTCCAGCTGTTATGGATGAAGACATGCCTCATCCTCAACCACAGGCTGCTCTCCCAGACCAGTATTTTCAGATGCTGGAAAATATTCAAAAGTGGCAGTTGGAATTCAGTGTTATGTCTGAACAGCGATATCAGGCTCTCCAACAAAACTATGACAGCCTTAACTCCTATGTCCGAACTAGTTTTGAGGAGCTTAACACAACAATCAGAAGGAGCTTTGAAGATTTTGAAGAGCGTATCTCTTATGTGGAGCGTGAATTAAGAGAAGCTCAACCTCAAGACAATGATGATGACGTTTAGAGTTAGCTGTTAGCCTTTTAGGTCTTGAGCTGCATTTTATATCTTTTTAATAATGATCTAGTAAAAAGGGGGAGAATTTTTTTTTATATGTATGTGTGTTGAATTAAAATTAAGTGTGTTGATCTGCTTATTATTTTTACTGTTGAATTATATCATAAGCAGGGGGAGTTTTTATAACTTATACTGATATTGTTAAAAGTTTCTGGATTAGTCTCAACACACAGGGACAATTATATTTTTTCTTGATCATCATAAAAAAGGGGGAGATTGTTACCACTCTTTGAAGATTGGACAACACTACACAAGAATTCAAGTATTTTAATAATGATCAAGAAACCTATGAATCAGGACATCAAGAAAACTCAAGATGGAAGCAAGCTCAAAGACATTGAAGACTTAGTTGATAAGCTGTGAGTGAATGAAATCAAAAGGTAATCATCACTCAGATCAGAGTATTCTCTCAAGAAAACTATTTCTAGAAAAACTATAAATGAGACACTGGAATAATCGATTATATAATCGATTATGGAAATTAAAAAAAAATGAGACACTGGAATAATCGATTATGGAAATGTGAAAATAAATGAGGCACTGGAATAATCGATTATATAATCGATTATGGATTTTTGGAATTAAATGAGATGCGGCAATAATCGATTAGATAATCGATTATGTGACTTTTATAAAAGTATTGCTTGCGGCAATAATCGATTATGTTTATAAAATAATCGATTATGCTTAGAGATTTTTATAACATAATCGATTATGCTTAGAGATTTTTGAAAAATTAACGTTGCGAAAAATCCTCCAACAATTAAAAGAAAATCTGATTTTTATTTTGTGAATGTTGTGAGGCTCTGAAAAAGTAAATCATATGATTGGAAATTAAAAAATAAAGATTTTATTCTATTTGGAATATTGGTCTATTTAAGAAAGCATATCAGGGTTTTTTTCAAAACACACCTGACTGAAACATTTTAAGCAACATACTTTCTGAAAAGCTTTACACATTTTCTTTGAGCATCTTGAGCCACTAAATTTTGATTTGAAAGAGAGAATATCTTTTTGTGCTTTAATCTTTTATCTTGAGGAAACTCTGAGTAGAGCAGGTGCTACAGTTTGAGATCTTCACTCCAGGTGATATTTTCCTTGTTTGTACTCATCCTCTGAGGCTGTTCAGAGGAGGTGTTGGTATTCCTTGTGTGATTCAAGGAAGGTGTTTTCATTCCTTGTATGACTCAAGGAAGGTGTGGTAATCTCTTGTGGGTTTCAAGAGATTGTGAGGATTATCTTTAATTTTCTATTTTGCATGTTTCACTTGTGATTAGTGGTTGTAAAATTGTGATAAATTAAAGATAGTGAGAGTGGGTGATCATCTCAGGTTGAGGTGATTGGGAACTGGACGTAGGGTTAAGGTTTAACCCGAACCAGTATAAATCTCTGGTGTTATCTTTCTCTTTCCCTTATCTCTTTATTTTTCCGTTGCGCTATATTAAATATCTGCTAAGACTGATAAATTCAAGAGGGCTAAAATTTAAATCAAATAAACGCTTAAGGTTTAATTTTTATAGTATCAATTCACCCCCTCTCTTGATACTATTTGGTAACATTAACCCATACTGTTTAATTTGTGTATCTTTATTTTTGGAATTTAATTTGAAAGTAAATATTTTTTTATTTTAAAGATTAAATTAATAGTATTTCACATATTTAAAGATTAAATTAATTATTTATTTAAAAATTACATTTAAAGCTTATTTAGCTGATAATGTGCTTTAACTTATATTCTTCAATTTGTGGATCTTGTTTTTTGGATTTAATTTGAAAGTAAATAGTGTTATTTTTTTTCTCTTTATTTTATTATAAACTAAATATATGATAGGACAGTAGTTTTTTTTTAATAATTATATTAAAATTATACTTGGGATAATTTATATTTTGTTAATTATAATATATTTTAAAATTAAAAAATTATTAATTTGAGTGATATTGAATTCAATTATTTTAAATAACATTTCTAATTACTATTGAATTATTAATAAAAAAAATATAGTTGGTAAAATGAAATTTTATTATAAATGATAAATCAAATTTTTTAAGAGAGATTAATGATCAATAAAATTGGTAAAAAAATTTTATATAAGATTAATTTTTTTAAAATTATAAATAGATAAGGTCTAATTTAATGAAATGAAAAAAATTTTGTTTGATTAAATTTTTAAAATATACAAATAAAAAATTAAATATTTTATTTTTTATTATTCTAAAATCATTATTTTTATGTAATTTTTTTTGTTTTAAAAAATATTTGATTTTTCATTAAGATATTTTACCTATTCAAAAATATAAGGTGAAAATTTGTAAAAAAAAAAATATTTTTATTTAATTAAAAACTCGAATAGAATAAGTTTTTATTTCTTTAATTTTCTTTGGAATCTTAAAATGAGATGGTTGCGTGATGATTTTATAGAGTTTTATTTTTATTTTTTTTTAAATATAATTTTATGCTAGTTTAGATGCATAATGACGTAGTTGGTCTTATCAAGTATTTTTTAAGCAAGTTATAACATTTTTGACTTAGTTCTATTAGGTGAAGATTAAGTTGGAAAATAAAACTTATATGAAAAATTAGTTGTATTGAGTTTTATTATAAAATATTAAGATATATGATGTGAATGTAAAATTGTAACTTGATTATTCTTGATTTTATCGAAACTTGTATTGAATAAAATGTGTGATATATATTTTAAAATTGAATTGAATATATAATTTTTGTGACCATGGATTGAATTGAGTGAGAAAATTTGATTATAAATATATTGAGTTTATGTTTCTTTTGTAATTGATAATTGATAATTGATAAGTAGGATTATAAGTTTAGTTTCATTGGTTTAACAGATTAGTTTCAAAATAGTAAAATAAGTCTTCTAAAGATATTAGAAATGTTTTAAGTTGAAGGTTGGGATCAAGAGAACACATTTATATTTTTGTATAAATTGCTATTTTTCTTACATAATCCTTTAAGGGGATTGTGAATTCGCTATATGAATTGAGATTAAATTTGAGTCAATAAATTAAATTGTTTACTAGATACAATCTTTTAAGAGGATTGACCTATTGTTGAGCGAAAGTACTTATTTTATATGTACGAGTTTGACATATTTGATTGAATTGATATTTTATGGATATGTTCATACTATTATGAATTGAGTTAATAGTTTATAAATGATTGAGATATATGTTAAAAATTCCACATCAACTAGAGATAAAAATAAATTAGAGTATATAAAGTGAGGTTATAAATCTCACCTCATAAACTAGTCTTGTGAGGATGAGCTACATTTAAAATTCACTTCTAATAATATTTGATATAGTCGGTTTCCTAAAAATGATTTAAACTTAAAGTGATGAATTAGATTTAAAGTTCATTTCTAATAATATATGATATAATCAAGGTATATTTAGGTAGTTGTGTATTTTAATAAAAAACGAATTATTAATTTAATTCTTTTATTAATTATATTTTAATAATAAAAATATTAATCTTAAATATTTGAATTTAATATAATATAATTTTCAAGAAATCGTCAAATATTATCTTATAAATATATTATTTTGTGATATAAATTAAGAAAATAAATAATTTATAAAATAAGATGTATTTAAATTTTATTAGTTTATTATTTAATTATAATGATGATTTTTTACAATAAAATAAATGAAATTATAAATAATGAGTAGTAAATAGAATATAAATATTAAAAAATATATAAATCACTTTAAAAAAATTATAATCTTATGTATTCTTTTTAAAATATTAAATATATAATTGGCTTAATTAATAATTATTTATGAATTTTTATATTTTGCATATCCATAATATTTGGGATTGTTAATTTTATTAATTAAAAGTGTTTTTAAGTGAAACTCTCTTTACTATTATTTTAATTAAGTAAAGTGAGTCCTATGGTTTACTAGGGTGATGTTATTATGAGTAGAAAAAAAAAAAAAAAAATCATGATTTGGCATGTAAAACTCGTTATAGTTGTAAGCCATCGTTTTACCTGGTTATGATGATAAATCGGCTGTTCCCATTTTTAATGGCATTCATACACAATTAAATGAAAGTTAAATTTTATTAACAATAAATCAAAATTGATCCTTTTATTTTCAAATTAATCTCCTCCTTTAGTTCCACTTTATTTGACATTTTAGAAAGTAAAACTATTCTAAATTACCATTTTACAAAACAACGATGTATTAATTCTTTTTTTGAAGTATATTAAATATATTTTTTAATATCATCCTTAATTAATACTTTACATTAAGAATAAATAAGTAATCAAAGAAGATATAGAAAGTTATATGATATTTTCTATAAAACAAAGAATATTATTTATGTTTTTAACGCCCATATCAAAACTTTAAACTTCGTATCAAATGAAATAAAAAAGAGTTCCATAGTGGTTACATTTTTACCAATTTTAACCTTATAATAGCATTATTATTTATACTATGTCAATGGGTAAAGTTATTCTATTGATAATTTTTAATTGAATAATAATATATAAATATTTGTTTTTTAAGATATTCTAAATATATCATATTTATATTTAGTACACATTTTTTTTAATTCACTGAATGTAATTTAATTATATTAAATACGATTTGTTGAATGAAATATAATGGGTTAAAAGAATTATAAGTTTTACAAGTGTTTTTGAAAAAAAAAAAAAATATAACTATCCATGTATATTTTTTTCTAATTTATAGAAATTATTGCAGCAGGTTTTGGCCGGCAATTAAAAACAATTTTGAGGTATGAAAGTCACTGAAGTTGCGAAATGCACCTTCAAATTTGGCCTGCTTAGTCAAATGTTATATGCCGGAACTTCCCTCTGATTTGTAAACCTTGTATTGTTCTCCCAGGTTTTTTGTTTTGTGGCATCTTTCACTGTCTTTAACAAATATTATAGTTATAATTTAGTATAGGCTCCATTTTTTTTTGTACATCCATGGATGGACTCATATACAAGTGAGAGTGTGAAAATGTATCTCACTTGAATGAAATAACAAATAAATATAATATTGAAAAATTTTATATCGATTAAAACCGAACTATAATATATAAGTGAGATGTGAACCAGTTTTAAAATTGAGTTAGATATCATAATTACTTATTACATATAGTTTTCTTATTTTATTTAATTCACATTATTTTTTATATATTTACAAAATTAATCATCAATCAAGTGAAAAATATTATGTACCCATCCACAAGACATGACATGATATTAAAGAAATATATGATAGATGCAGGATATTCAATTTTTCAAATGCAAAAATTACGAGTAGTTCATAATCTATGAAGGGCTTATATATTCATAGTGCTTGATACTTTTGTCTGAGAGACAACTTTGTCTGTACACTCAATCACATTCATATGACAAGATTATTACTTATCCAGGGAAACAAATTGTAGAAAGGAAAGAATGGCTTCTTTTTCAGTGGAAGAATTCATAGGAGATGGAATTTTGAAGGGGCTGCTTCAAAAGTTGTTGGAAGAAGGATGGGATGATGTACCAACTCTGAAGATTATGAGTTCAGAGGACATGGATTTGCTACACATGACACAAAAGCATAAGGTGAGTCTTCATATCAACAATTTTTATTGAAGTCTTTCATCAAATTATCTTATCATTCAATCATAGTTCCCTTCTAAATGAAACTTCTATCGTTACCTGATAACACTATATCATACTAACCCAGAAGTTTGATTTTAGTTTTCAAAAGTGTGTTGATTTTATGATTTTGTTAAAGTAGTTCATAAATCATTAGAAATAATGATTAATATTGTTCGAAATCTAACGCATGTAAGGTGAGTACTTATTTTTTCCAACAAGATTTATTACATGTTCTATTTGAGATCATCAGGATTCAAACACTGTGAACCCTCAACAATAGTTCTTAATGCTCACATATTATTTTAGAATAGTCGTTGAAGATGTTTACATGTAATTATTGAGATCTGACAAACTATAAACAGTATAGATCTAAGCTATGATTAAGGGTCACTGCAGGCACTCTTATCCTTACACATGTAAAGAGACTACTCCGAATTCGAATTCATGATCAACCAGTTATTTGGACAAAATTTTAGTGTTGGATCAGGACTCGCCCTTAAGGCCTCAACTAATGACAGATTATTTATAAAAAACTTAAAATCTAAGATGAAAAAAATTCATTCTAACTTTTGAAAGATTGAAGTCACAGTTACTGGTATTAAAAACATAACTTATCCTTACTTAAACTATATGCTTCTTAAATTCATGTGCATCGTGTTTTTAATGTTGTAGGATGCACTTGGAATCAGGTCTTACCTGCATGATCGTGGCTTGATGCAATATGCAGATAAGATGGAGGACTGTGGGAAAAGTCTGTCAGAGCTTATCAATTTAAGCACCACAGATCTTTCTACTCAGTTCGAAATGAAGAGAGGTCACATTGCACGTTTTATAAACAGAAGAATCAGTGATGATTCTTTCAAATTGCGTGCACTTGCTGCTAGAAGGAAAAGCAGCATGATGATGCATAGAGATGATAGCCTCCCCAAAAGTGTTGGATCTAATAGCTCCAACAGCTTGACAAGATCACACATAAGAAGCAATGCTGCTTCTGAAGCACTTGAACAATCAATGGTTGATATGAAGATTAAAGAAGGGTATGTCTTTAAGGGTATTGTAGCTGCTGAACCAGCTGAGCCTAGACTATGTGGCTGCGTGAATCCACCTCCTATCAGTGATCAAGTTGCTCCTTATGGTGCTATTGAAAGTATTTCAGTTCAGAAACTAACTCCTGAGTATAAGATTGGCATGGAGCCATTGGTGAAAACCAAGGCACCTCCATTGAAGGCTTCAGAACTATGGCGAGATAAACCAGCTGTTTTCCTGTGTCTCCGAAGACCAGGGTAAATTGTTATGTTGTTACACTTGAGAATTTGTTTGTTTATCAGGGATTCTAATTTTCAAATAATGCATTTACTTCATTCATGCTCTTGTGAGAAATTTGCATGCCAAAACAAATTTGCTTGAATTCACAAATGTCCACCTTCATATGATTATTGTATTCATAAATTAGCTCATTATGTAGAAGAAATACGACACCAGAAGATAACACACTTAGAGAAACAAAACAAAATGTAACATTTGAAGCCTAAGAAAACACAAGCTTTTGAATGTTTAAGCATGAATGTTACTGAAACAACTATTCTTTTTCTAACAAATTCTTGGTTGAAATTCACATGGGTCTCACTAGTTTTAGCATTGAGAACCCACATATTTAGTGGGATGAGACTTCAGATATTTAGTGGAATCCAGATGAATTTCATCTAACAGAAGAAAGTGTGCAAGAAAAAATATTAAGTTAAATTATTTACTTGGTTCTTATAACTATTCCTATTTCAAGTTTTAGTCCTTATACATAAAAGTTAAGTTTTGGTTATTCACCAAAAATAGTTAAGTCTTGCTTCTAGTAGTATATATCAAAGAAATATTTTTTATGGTCATAAACTACCACAAAAAACTGTATAAGGATTGAACATAATTTTCTCCTGTAGGAACTACGATATAAAATAGAGATAAATACATAGAGCAAGTAAATAGTTTAACCAAGTGAATATTAGAAAGTGTGTTGTGAGCATTTCTCAATTAAAGTGTGTTGCTTTTTTACTTATCACTTACACCTAAATTAGAATGTGTTATATCTTTACATGAAAGTGACTATTGCTGCTATGTTCATACTTGAAAACAGGTGCATCATGTGTAGAGCTGAGGCACACCAGCTCTATTCCAGAAAAGCAATATTTGAAGCACTTGGGGTTCAACTATTTGCAGTTCTTCATGAGCACATAGAGTCAGAGGTTTTAGCAAATTCAGCCATGTATGTTCTTTGATTCATTCAAGCATTAACCGTAGCTTGATTAGTCATACTTATGATAAAGCAGGTAAAAGATTTCTGGCCTCGATACTGGGGTGGTGTTGTGGTTCTTGATCAAGGTAGGGACTTCTTTAAGGCTCTTGGAGGGGGAAAGCTGAACAAGGAGAAGTTCCTATCAGGATTTTTGCTGAATCCTCGAGCTCTTTCCAACTACAAGCGTGCAAAAACAATGGACATTGAGTACAATTTCAAAGGAGAAGGTGAAATAAAAGGTGGACTCTTTGTAGTAGGGATGGGAAAGAGTGGCATAGCTTATCAGTTTATAGAGAGGAACTTTGGTGATTGGGCACCTCTAGCTGAAGTCATTGAGATCTGTACTCAAATGCAGGTAACAGTTTATATGTTAACAATGCTACATTTAACTAACATAACAAATAGTTATCTAATGTAACATTTCACACTTTGCACTAAGTTAATCAAATTAGTTTAATGTATGGACTATAGAACTACTATATAAGTGAGTTGTAAACCTCATCTTATGAACCGGTTTTAAGGGTAAGTTAGGTCCATAATCACTTTCTTCATGGTTTCAAAATCAGGTTAACAAGATTGTTAGGCCTAGATTCGGTCACTTGTTAATATACTGAATCTTGATTTGAGGAGTCCTGATGGTTAACAAAGTTGTTAACGGACCGTTATATAGAGCCTTGATTGTTGATAGGTTGTTGGACCTAGATTCGATTACCTATTAATGGGTCACGTTCGAACTGACCAAAACTAATATTTTCAAAATTAATGGATTAAACTGGAAATTAAGATATGAGAGGCAAAAATGTATGACCACAGTTAAACATGTACTGCAGAATTTTAAATGAATTTTGAGTTGTTATCATTTATATGAAGAGGATATAAAGACTTTGCAAGTTGTCTTAGTAGATATTTTGTTAAAAATCTTTTGAACATGATGCAGAACCAACAAGAAGGTCAAAGGAATAGTGTGCACTACTGAGGGAATCACTCACAATAATTGAATATATTGGGCATGCATTCAGCCATTCACTAAAGTTCAGTTCCCAGATATTCCATCTCCAGTATCACAATCAGTATACAACAATTTTGCAATATAAATGTTAGTACATGCAAGATCTCTAAAACTCTTCTGCGTCAAAAATACAGTTTTATCTATCTCTCTGTCTATGTCTATATGTTATCACTTTTAGTATCTGTTTTTATGGTACACAATATCCATATAATTATAGCATTACTTTAATAAGATTGTGGTAACTGTCTTTCTCATGATGTAATAGAAGACAACAAGACATGTTTTCACTAATTTCAATATGTCATTAATGCGAAATATATAATTAATTTTTAACTTTACATTTTGTTTGAATTGAAGAGATAATTTAACAAAATAAAAAAAAATATATTATTTACATTAAGAAAAGAAAATGAAAATAAATTTATTTATTATCAAATATTTTATTTATTTTTTTATTATTTTTAATTATTTATTATCATTAAAATAAAAAAATTTATTATGTAATTTATTATCTTAACTTTTTTTTATAAAAATAAATTTATGAGAAATATTCAATGGATAATTTATTTTTTTCCAAAAGAAATTTTGTAGAAAATATTTTATGGATAATAAATTTTTTTTTTTAATGTTTTAAAATACTCAATATAATATTAGATATTTTATTATATTTTAAGTATTAATTATTTTTATAGATAACATATAATACTCACTCTTCTATATAAATTATTCATATTAATTAATAACTAACTTAAATATTGAAGTATTTTTATAAATAAAATTCTTTTTTATTCATAAAAGAGCTTAAAGTCTTAGTAAAAAATTTGATCTCTTCATTTTAAATGTCTTTTTTTCTTATTCTAAATCCTTATTCTAAGATTAATATTTTTAACTCACTATAAGAAATATAATTTTCACTAACAATTATTTAGTGATAAATATATATTTTGTTACTGTAACTAATTTTAAAATTATTACTATTTCATATATTATTTGTTGCTAATTTTTAATTTGTTATAAATACTATTTATAATAATGACAAAATTTTAAATTTATCACAAATACTACCTACAATAGTAACTAAAATTTAAATTTATCACAAATATTATTTATAATAATAAAAGAAATTAAAACTTGTCACTCTTTAAAATATTATTTATGACATATTTTTAATTTGTTACATATATTATAATTTATAAAAATTAATAAAAATATTTATATTATAAATAATTAATTATTATTATAAAATATTATATAAAAAATTATAATATAATTATTTTTATAAATTTTTATTTATAAAATTAATATTTTAATATAATTATAATAATATTAAAAAATAATTATATATATAAAAGATTAAAAATATTAATTTTTTTTATAATTTAATTAATTTCAACTTTAATATCACATAATTTAATAATAATTATTATTATAATTTTATAAAAAATTATTATTATAATTTTATGAAAAATTATTTAAAATTAATATAAATATTAAATTATAATTTATTTTTTATAAAAAACTTATAATTAATATAATATTAAATTTTTATAAAATAATAAAATTTAAATATTATTTTTTTTATATAATTCGTATTTGTTAAAAATATATTTAATTATTTATTTACTTTAATATTATTTTTATTATTATTAATCAAATATATATATATATATAATTATTTATATAATAATATATTAATAAATTATTATTATTTAATTATATTATATTATATTATAATATAAATATTTATTTTATATTAATAATAATTATATATTATTTAGGATTAATTTTTAATTTGTTATAAATATTATTTATAATAATATTGAATTAAAAAATTCTCGTCCCAATTTTATTAAAAAATAAATATATATATTTTATAAATAGTTAGTTACTAATATAAAATAATTTTTATAAAAAAATATAATTAATATAAAATTTATTAAATATCTATAAATTATATAAAATATTTATTTATTATTATTATTATTATTATTAATAATTTATATTTAAATTTATAAAAAAATAAAAAGTAGTTAGTTAGTAATATAAATATTATATATAAAATATTTCTTATAAAAAATATAATTAATATAAAATTTATTAAATATTTATCATTTATATAAATATTTATTTTTTATTAATAATAAATTATTCTATTAATAATTTAAAAATAATTTAAAGTAATTATATTTATATTATTTATAATTAATAAAAAAATTATTATTAATATTTTAAAATATTTATATGAATAAATCTATTTCATGTATATTAATAAAAAAATATTAATATATATAAAAAGAAAGATAAATAAATAAAAAATAGGTAGGTAAAATCCATTTAAATGTAGGTATTAAAAAAATTAAACATAATTAATAATAAAAATTATTTTATAAATTAATGTAAAATAGTAATCAATTATCATCATTACTAACATTTTCATCAACATCATCACTTTCTTCATCATCTACCAAATCAATATTTTCAATATCAATTTCTTCTTCTTCATCATTATCATCATCATCATCATTATCATCATCATTATCATCATCAATAACTTCCATAGGTATTATTGGATTTTCATTAACTATGGATTTAGTTAAGTCATTTCTTTTAAAAAACAACTCAGATTCATTGTCTATTGGATCAGATATATCATACAAGTCTCGAGGCTTTGTTTTTACAACAACTAGCCAATTAGGATTTTTGGTATCTTTAACATATTATACTTATTGAGCTTTGACTTGCTAAAACATATGGCTCATTAGTCTTTAATTTACGACTACTATTAATAAGAATAAATCCATATTTGTCTTCCTTGTATCCTTTCTCCTTGGTACACACATCCCACCAATTACATTTAAATAAAATAACATTATTTCCACCAGGGTAACTTAATTCAATGATATCAATTAATACACCAAAGTAATCTAAATTACCTGCATTCTCATCCCCTTTAACCAAAACTCCACTATTTTGTGATTTCAAATGCATATCTCGATTATTTGTATTAAACCTCCAACCATTTATTAAATAATTTTTATATTGAAATACACATGTATCAGGTCCACAAGCCAAGTGGAATAATGATTCATCTATATTTTTGTTTCCTCCTTTTTTCAAAATTGCAACCTATATATTGAAAATAAAATGTAAATAAATACTCTGAAGTTATATAATAATAGTCAAACAAATTCATACTTACATGTTTTTTGAACCATTGAAAAAATTCTTTTTGATGTCTTTGTTCCACAAAATGTGAATTTGTTTTCTCCAATTCTTCTTTATGTAGCCTAATCATAAAATTAAAGTTATAATAAATATATGACAACAATAAAAAAATAAAAATAAAATTTAAAAAAATTACTTACTTGATAAAAGGTAAGACTTCATCACAATTTTGAAGAACATAAATTCTTGCTTGCTCATGTTCTACTACATTTAATTCAACATATGTTTTTCCATGCAATGGTTTTCCCGTTTCTAGAAAAATTTTCAGATTTGATTTATTCAACTGATCTAAATCACCTTCATAATTTCTTCCATATCTATTTAATCTTGTTTCAAATCCATGCAAATATCTCGAACAAAAATGCACACACTCTTGTGCAATATAAGCTTCAGCAATACATCCTTCTGGACGAGCCTTATTTCTCATATATGATTTGAGCCTACGAAGATACCTTTCAATAGGATACATCCAAGGATATTGCACTGGTCCACCAATCTTTGCCTCATCTACTAAGTGAATAGGTAGATGAACCATTATGTCAAAAAAGGAAGGAGGAAATATTTTCTCCAACTTACACAAAGTTAAAATTATATTTTTTTCTAGAAAGTCTAAGGTTTCAAAATTTATTGTCTTAGAACATAACTTTAAAAAAATAACTTAGTTCAATTAGAGCCTCACAAACATCCTTTTGAAGAACACCACGAATGGAAAGAGGGAGAAAATGATGAAAATACATGACAATCATGACATTTCATCCCATATATTTTTCTCCCTTGGACATCTATACATCGAGAAATATTAGATGAATAACCATCAGGAATTCGCATATTTCTCCAAGAATGATCAAGTGGCAAAAATCGACAATGTCCCATATAACAATTTTTTTTTTTCCATTTGGTAAACTTAAGGACCATGTATCCTCGTTACAACAAGGACACGCCAATTTGCCTTTAGTGCTCCATCCAGATAGATTTCCATATGCAGGAAAATCATTAATAGTCCATAAAATACATGCATGATCTTTCATACACATCCAAGGTGGCAAATTATAAGGAATTAATACTACTGGCCACACACTATATGATGTGCTCATATTTCCAAATGGATTAAAACCATCACTTGCTAGGTCAAGTCTAACATTGCGTGAATCTACTGCAAAAGATGGATATTGTGAATCAAAACTCTTCCAAGCAATACAATCAGCTGGATGTCTCATTTTCTCATCTTCATCAAAAGGCCTATCCTTATGCCAACCTCATTTCTTTAGCAACATTAGAGGATACATACAATTGTTGTAACCTTGGGACTAAAAGAAAATAACGCATAACTTTTTGAGGTAACTTTTTATGTAGATCTTTATATCGAGGAAATTTACAGGTTGGACAAGATGTTGATTTCAAGTAATCTCCTCGATAAAGAATGCAATCATTCACACAAGCATCTATTTTTATATAATAATGCCCAAGTTCACGAATAACTTTTCGAGTCTCAAAATAAGACTTAGGAACTTTATTCCCTTCTGGAAATGCTTTTGTTAATAAAGTAAGTATGACATCAATTGCTTTTGCACTCAAGCCAAAGAGACATTTGACATTTAATAATTGAATAATAAATAATAATTTGGAGAAATTTTTGCAACCAGGATATAATTCTTGTTCAACATCCTCTAATAATTTATAAAAGTTGGATACTTTTTCACTCATGATATTTCTCTCTAGACTTGTTTCCTTGATTTTTTTGGTATCTTCAACCTTAATAGCACTCCCAATATCATGTAACATATTATGAATCTCATCACTATAAATATGTTTATCATTACCTTCATGATACTCCTGCACTACTTGTCCATGAAGATCCCATATAACATAATCTTTTTTTAATCCCAATTGTGATCAAGTGCTCATATATGACTCTTTTAGACCAAAAAAGATTATTACTGCATTTTTTACATGGACAACGAAGTAACTTTTCTTCTTCAAAACCACTAAATGCAAATTCAATAAATTCAAGAACTCCTTTTTCATACCAAGGATCTGTTCTATCAATAATATGCATCCAACTTTTATCTAACCCCATACCTATAAAAAATTAATAAAAACTTATAATCAAAACATAATCAATTTATAAAATACATAATTAAAGATATCCAATTCTATTACCTATTGGCAGACTCTTCTAGTTTTTTATCTCTCTTATTCAATTTCACCCCTTCTTCTTATCTAAAATTTTCTCATTTTCTTTTTCTCCTTCCTTTATAATTTATATAGACTCTGTCTCAATTTTATCATAAAAGTTGTTATATATTAATATAAATAAAATTGAATTATGTTTTGATATATCTTTAAAAATAAAATTTATCTTTATTTTTAATATATTTTATGTTATTAATTTTCTTTTTCTTTTTAAAATATAAACAAGATTAATTCTACACAATTTTCATTCAGAATATATTTTTTAAAATATATATACTTTCAATATATTTTATGTTATTTTTTTATTTTCAAAAAATATGTAAATAATATTTATTTTATAAAATCTTAATCTAAAATATATTTTTAAAAATAAAATATATTTTATATTATTTATTTTATTTTTAAAAAATTAATTATATATATATATATATTATTTTTTATATAAAAAATTTAGTAAATAAAAAAAAAATATTTTTAGTGTATAAATTTAACATTCAAAAAATTCAATTATATTGTTTTAAAGTCTAAATTTGTTAGTTTTTTTTAGTTTATAAAAAATACTTTCAATATATTTAGTTATTTAAGATATATTTTATATTATTTATTTATTTTCAAAAAATATGTAAATAATATTTATTTTATAAAATCGTAATTAAAATATATTTTTAAAAATAAAATATATTTTATATTATTGATTTTATTTTTAAAAAATTAATTTTATATATATATATATATATATTATTTTTTATATAAAAAATTTAGTAAATAAAAATAAAATATTTTTAGTGTATAAATTTACGTTCAAAAAATTCAATTATATTATTTAAAGCCTAAATTTGTTAGTTTTTTTTAGTTTATAAAAAATACTTTTAATATATTTAGTTATTTAAGATATATTTTATATTTTTTTTTTTAAAAGATATGTATATAATATTTATTTTATAAAATCTTAATCTAAATATATCTTTAAAAATATATTTTTTTAAATATATAAAATATATTTTATTTCATCTTTAATATTAATATATTAAATTAAATTAATTATAAATATGTATATTTTGTTAGAATCCAGACGGTCTATTAGATAACATGCACAGAATATGTTTTGATGATAATAAATGAAAATATGTTTTTGAATAAATCAAAGGTTAATAGAAATGCATTTATGAAATAATTATCTTATAATGGGTAATAACGCTAAATGAAATGCCGTTTATATAACATTCTATAAATATATAAGAATAGTATATCATATAACGACTAGTTGGCTTAATATGAAAATCAAATATTCAAATATTATTTAAAAGAATAAAATGAAATATTATATGAAGATTTAAATAAGAAGTTATAGAATCAAATATATTATTTCGTAAATAAAAGAAAATATTCTGTCTGTTATAAAAAATATATATTTCGTATTTGCACTGTATTTCCTTTTATTAGGTGTCATCAGATCAAGAGTTTCCAAAGAAGTATTATTGGGAGAAAAATCTTAATAACCTGGCATATGGAGATATTAGAAGATTATCATCAGAATATCTGAAGAATATTAAAGCTGAAGATTTTTCTACAGCGGTCATATTTTTGAAAGCCTACAAAAGGAGAAGATGACAAAGGCAAAAGAACCAAGCACAAGACAATAGAAACAACATTTACAATCATATACAAGCTGTTAGAAAGTTTAGAAATAAAGTCTTGAGAAGATTCTGAGTTAAGCTGGTGCTACAGTTTGATATCTATACTCCAGGTGATATTGTTTTTGTGTTCATCCTCTGAGGCTGTTCAGAGGAGGTGTTTGTCATTCCTTATGTGATTTAAGGAAGGTGTTTTCATTCCTTGTGTGATTCAAGCAAGGTGTTTTCATTCCTTGTGTGACTCAAGGAAGGTGTGACAATCTCTTGTGGGTTTTAAGAGATAGTGAGGCTCAATCTTCTGTTTTTCTATTTTGCATGTTTCACTTGTATTAGTGGTTGTAAAACTCTGATTAATTAAAGATAATGAAAGTGGGTGATCATCTCAAGTTGAGGTGATTGGGAACGGGATGTAGGGTTAAGGATTTAACCCGAACCAGTATAAATGTCTGGTGTTATCTTTCTCTTTCCTTTATCTTTTATTTTTCCGTTGCGTATTCTATAAATTTTGCTTAACTAAATAAATCAAGAGGGATAAAATAAAAGAAAACGATTAAAGTTGTTCTTATTATTTTTTACATTAATTCACCCCCCTCTTGATGCCATTTGGTAACATATTTTTATATAAATATTTTAGTAAATAAAAATGAAATATTTTTAACGCTTAAATGGAGTATTTGGAAAATTGAAATATATTTTCTAAGCTCTTAAATTTTTTAGTTATTTATTTTTTTGAGCGCTTAAATTGAGCGCTTCAATTTTTTTTAAGCGTTCAATCTTATAATTATTTATTTTCTTGAGCGCTTAAATTGACCGCTTCAATTTTTTAAGCGCTTCAATTTTTTATTTTTTAAGCGCTCAATCTTGTAATTATTTATTTTCTTGAGTGCTTAAATTGAGCGCTTCAATTTTTTAAACGTTTCAATTTTTTATTTTTTTAGCGCTCAATCTTGTAATTATTTATTTTCTTCTTTCAGTTTATGAAAAGTATATAGCTGAAGCAATTGAGGAGGGCAGTTAACGAAGCTGAAGCTGTGTTTGGCAGTTAACGAAAGGAAAGCGGACGACATAAAGCATAATTTTGTTTTAATTTCTGTTCTGTATATAATCTTTGTTAATCTTTGTTCTGTATATGTACTGTATATTTGGCCCTACTGATATGTATATTTGCCCCACTGATATTTATATTTATACCCACTGATATGTATATTGTGTGTATATATATATATATATATATGTATATATGTATATTGTCCTCATTGATATGTATTTGCCCCCACTGATAAGTATTTATGTATATTTACCCCACGGATAAGTATTTATATATATTTGCCCTACGGATAAGTATTTATGTATATTTGCCCTACGGATAAGTATTTATGTATATTTGCCCCACAGATAAGTATTTATGTATATTTGCCCCACGGATAAGTATTTATATATATTTGCCCCACGGATAAGTATTTATATATATTTGCCCCACGGATAAGTATTTATATATATTTGCCCCACTGATAAGTATTTATATGTATTTGCCCCACTGATAAGTATTTATGTGTATTTGCTCCACTGATATGTGTATTTGCCCCACTAATATGTATATATATTTTGCCCTCATGATACATATATTGTAGATATATATTTGCCGTATTTGGCCAACTGATATATGTATATTTGGCCAACTGATATATGTATATTTGGCCAACTGATATATGTATATTTGGCCAACTATATATATATATATATATA
Source organism: Macrotyloma uniflorum (assembly GCA_016859785.1). Taxonomy (NCBI): domain Eukaryota; kingdom Viridiplantae; phylum Streptophyta; class Magnoliopsida; order Fabales; family Fabaceae; genus Macrotyloma; species Macrotyloma uniflorum. The sequence goes on along the minus strand of BDMB01000021.1, from coordinate 2,955,284 downwards.
TGTATATATATTTTGCCCTCATGATACGTATATTGTAGATATATATTTGCCGTATTTGCCTAACTGATATATGTATATTTGCCCAACTGATATATGTATATTTGCCCAACTGATATATGTATATTTGCCCCACTGATATATGTATATTTGCCCCACTGATATATGTATATTTGCCTCACTATATTTGCCCCACTGATATATGTATATTTGCCTCACTGATATATGTATATTTGCCTCACTGATATATGTATATTTGCCCCACTGATTGATATGTGTATTTGCCCCACTGATTGATATGTGTATTTGTCCCACTGATATATGATACGTATATTGTATATGTATATTTGCCCAACTGATATATGTATATTTTTCCCACTGATATATGTATATTTGCCCCCATGATACGTATATTGTATATGTATATTTGCTCCACTGATATGTGTATTTGCCCCACTAATATGTATATATTTTGCCCTCATGATACATATATTGTAGATATATATTTGCTGTATTTGCCCAACTGATATATGTATATTTGCCCAACTGATATATGTATATTTGCCCAACTGATATATGTATATTTGGCCAACTGATATATGTATATTTGGCCAACTGATATATGTATATTTGGCCAACTGATATATGTATATTTAGCCAACTGATATATGTATATTTGGCCAACTGATATATGTATATTTGGCCAACTGATATATGTATATTTGGCCAACTGATATATGTATATTTGGCCAACTGATATATGTATATTTGGCCAACTGATATATGTATATTTGGCTGATATATATATATATATATATATATATATATATATATTTGCCCCACTGATATATGATACGTATATATATATATATATTTGCCCCACTGATATATGATACGTATATTGTATATGTATATTTGCCTCACTGATATTGTATACATATATTTGCCCCCTGATATGTATATTGTCTATATTGTACAGTATATTTGCCTATATTGTACTGTATATTTGTCTGCGTACAATTTAATTATATTCGTACAATCTTATTTAGTCTCTATAAATTAAATTATGATTTGGTTTATAATTATAATTTGTATAATAATAATTTTTTTAGTTTTATTTTGTGAAACATGTCTGAATACGAGAAACAGAGGTTACAACGAATTGTAGAAAATAAATCAATGTTAGAAGCTTTGAGATTATCATATCCTTTTAAGGTCACAGCTAATAAGATATAACTACTAATAATTTGTAATTTAATCAAAACACATTAAAAAATTATTAAATTACTACATACCCTATTTCCAGTATAGCTTTCATTATCTTCTTCAGATTCTTCCAACTTATAATTTTTATTTAGTATATTCTTCCAACTTATAATCCTTACAAACTCTTTCTTCTTTTTTTCCCTTATTCTCCTTCTTGTTAGCTGTGACCTTAAAAAGATATAATAATCCCAAAGCTTCTAACATTGCTTTATTTTCTGCAATTCGTTGTAACCTCTGTTTTTCATATTCAAACATGTTTCCTCACACAAAATAAAACTAAAAAATTATTATTATACAAATTATAATTATAAACCAAATCATAATTAGAGACTAAATAAGATTGTACGAATATAATTAAATTGTACGCAGACAAATATACAGTACAATATAGGCAAATATATCGTACAATATAGTCAAATATACTCTACAATATAGACAATATACATATCAGGGGGCAAATATACATATACAATATAATCAGTGGGACAAATATACATAAATACTTATCAGTGGGGGCAAATACATATCAATGGGGACAAATATACATATATAATATACATATACATATACAATATACGTATCAGTGGAGGCAAATATATACACATATCAGTCAGTGGGGACAAATACACATATCAGTCAGTGGGGGCAAATACACATATCAGTCAGTGGGGGCAAATACACATATATGTATATTATGATATTATTAGTATTTTAAAATATATATATCGGGAGATTATTAATATATTAAAGATATTGTGAAATTATTAATATTTTAAAAAGATAGTTTTGTTAATATTTTGAAAAATATTATCAATTGAATCTGTCCTTCAGAAGTCTGACTCTACCTATATAAATAGGCGTTAAACCCTTTCTATTCTTCATTCCAAAATTTCCCTAACGTTTGGGAAAAACCTTAGAGAAGGCGACAGGAGGCGACACATGAGGAGTTGGGCGCATAACATCTAAAGACGTCGTGTAGCATCTAAAGGCGTTGTATAGCGTAATTCGAGGTAAGAGGGGGAGTGGGGAATGTCTTACAAGAATTTTGGGTAGAGAGGTAACTCCTAAGCCTCGATAGGTTTTTGTGTGTGTTGAGGCAACCATAAGCCCTCATAATTATGATACGTTGCGATGTGTTTGCGAGTTAGTTATGTGTTTCGAGAAGTCTAAGCTTTAGCTTAGCAAGGTAAAATCCAAGTTATACTTGGTCATTTGTGAAGTCTAAGCAGAGGCTTAACAGCGTTAAAATTCAAGTTATACTTGGTCATTTGTGAAGTCTAAGCAGAGGTTTAGCAGCGTTAAAATCCAAGTTATGCTTGGTCATTCAAGATGTGTGATGAATTGTGCATTTGTGTGTGTGTGAAATTCTAAGTTCTATTTGGTCAGTTGAAAAATTCCAAGTTATACTAGTTAACACTTGGTCAGTTGTAAAATTTCAAGCTTGGTCAGTTGAAAAGTCTAGGCATTAAGTATTCGCCTAGCATTACGGAAATTCCAAGTTAAGACTTAGTCAGTTGAAAAGTCTAGGCATTAAGTATTCGCCTAGCATTACAGAAATTCCAAGTTAAGACTTGGTAAGTTGAAAAGTCTAAGCATTAAGCATTCGCTTATCATTACGGAAATTCCAAGCTATGCTTGGTCAGTTGAGATATGTAATGTGTTTGTGTGTACGTGTTTCGTTTGTCTGCATGTTTAGTTTTGCCTATTTTCTTATAATTACTTATAACATATGTGAGATATATTCCTCACTCTTCTGTTTTGTTTTTGGTATTTTGTTTGGGTTGAAAACTTTTATACGTGAACATATCTTTGAGAAAGAACAAAGAAGAGTTGAATGATAAAGTCTAAGTCTCCTAACCCTTGATTTCGTAAGTGCTCTAATTAGGTGGGAAGTTGGGGAATAGAAAGATTATTTATTTGCAAGAAGTCTATTTAAAGTTTATTATATTTTTGTTAGTAAGAACTTATAAAGGTTATTTCAATGCTTAGTAATATTTTATTTGATTTTCTATATCTTGAAAGAGTTATTAATGTTACTAGATATACAGTGGTGGCGTGAGGGTGTATGTCTAAAAAAGTTCTGGCTAGGAAAAACTTGGTATTTAAGAGTGTCCGTTAGTGACCCACCTCTTTTTCCTGGGAACTTACTAGGTGTACTAATTCACGGTCTACCGTCGTTGTTCTAATAGGCAGTATGACTCATAGTAAAAGTTTTATTTTGAAATCTTATTTCTTTATTTATTGTAATTTTTAGTTATGAAGAAAATATACTTGAATTCTTTTTCGAAAATTTTATATTTATTAATTTAAATATTTTGGGGTAGAAGGGTGTTACATTTAGTGGTATCAGAGTCTGGTTGATTCATTCGGCCAGTGTGTTATGTGTGCTTACCATGTTTTTGGTGTGTACTCTGAGTGTTTGATAAACGTAATATGATTTGAAAAAGGTTTTTGTGATTTGAAAAGTATTTTTTTAATTTGAAAAATGTTTTGATGTTTGATAAATGTTTCATAAGTGTTTTGTGATGGAATAAGCATTTTGTTTATGAAAAAGTTTTCCATGGATTTGTTTGTGGGAAATTTCCCATAGATTTGTTTTAGGAAATTTCCTATGGATTTTTTGTGAAAAATTTCCTACTAGCTTTTTATTTATAAATTTTTCACAAATTTTCTACTACCACAAATTTGTAGGTAAAAAACTAGTAGGAAATTTTCTACAAAAAATCACAAAAAATCTATGGGAAATTTCCCACAAACAAATCCATGGGAAGCTTTTTCATAAATAAATTTATAAAAAATTTCTCACAGATAAATTTATAAAAAAATTTTATAAAAATAAATCTGTAGGAAATATTCAATGGATAATTAATTTTTTTTGCAAAAAAAAATTCCATGAAAAATATTCTATGGGTAATAAATTTTTTTTTAATGAAATATTATAAAATAATATATAATTTATTATATTAATATATATAAAGTTGCATATTTTAATAATAACTAGATCATATTTAAAATATTATGATGATTAATAGTATAAAAGAAATTAGTTGACGGAGAGTCAAAAGTATATTCAATAACTTTTTTTCCTTTTAGCATTGTAAAAGATTTTAAAAATAGTTTAATACTTGACTACGAGTTGTTAACTTCTTTTATTTGGTTACGTGTATGTAATAACTTTGAATATGATGGTAGGTAACTAGAAAGAGTTAAGGGATTTGAATATGGTAATAACTTCTCATGGAGGCTTTGATTTCTTCTTTGAATCGTTTCTTCATAGTCATTTATCCATCGGGAGTGGGTATGAGTTAACACTTACCTTATCTTTGATAAAAAGTTTTATACATTTAATTAGTAAACAATATAATTTAGTGATGGGTCAAAGGTCAAATGACAATTTTAGGTAACACTCACTACAATCAATATATATATATAAAATATTATGTAATATTAATATTTGATATTTAAAAAATTTATATTCCTTAAATAAATTTTATTTATATATCATAAATAAATAAGAAAAAAAATAGTGATTTTTTTAATTTTTGGAGATAATAAGGCAAAATTTGGATTGTTTTCTATTTAAGGTTAACAAGAAAGTCTCGTTTAATAAATCCTAATAATTTATTATATTCATTATGAAATCAAGAATCTATAATTTAGGGTTTATTATTTAAAAAATAGTACAAATGATGAATATGTGCATAATTTAAGGGTGTAATGACTTCGTTATTAATGGATTAAAACATTACTACAAAATATATATTCATTGGTGTAAATACATGTTATCAAACAATAATAAGTATATAGTGACTTAATTGTAAATAATATGGTTGGTTTTGTTACATTCTTCCCTTCAAAATATTTTTAATTAATAAATATAAAATTTATAAAAAGTAAATTACAAAATAACATTAACAATTAGACTTTTCAAAACACACAAATATCTCAACAATTAAATCACTACTCATCATAATTGTTATATTAGCAAGAATTAATTGAGGCCTTATGAATACTTCAACGCAAACAAAATCCTATTGAGACTTAGAGGTTATCATTCTATCCAAAATTCTCATAAGTATTCATGTATGAGACATTCCACACTCTCCTTCTTACCTCGAATGATAATATACAATACTTTAAGATGTTACTCTCCCAACTCTTTATATGTAGTCTCTTTTAATTTTTTTTTTCAAACATTAAATAAAATTTAAAATGAAAAATAAAATATATTTAATATATATTTATATAGATAGAATTGAATTTAATCTAAGTGAACCAATATATAGAACTAAGATAAGGTTAAGTAGGAGATATAGGATAAGGAGTATTGAGAAAATGGTATTAAGATTCGATGTCTCATACCTGGAGTGTGACCTTATATTTATAATAAAGAGTCGTAACAAATTCTGTTATTAACAAATAATCGTAACAGATTCTGTTATTAATAAAGAATCGTGACAGATTATGTTATTGATAAAGAATCGTGACAGATTCTGTTATTGATAAAGAATCGTGACAGATTCTGTTATTAATAAAGAATCGTGACAGATTCTGTTATTAATAAAGAATCGTGACAGATTCTGTTATTAATAAAGAATCGTGACAAATTCTGTTATTAATAAAGAATCGTAACAGATTACCTAGGTGAATCTTACCGACACCGAGATTCTTGGGATTCTGTTACAAGAGTTTCGGGACCAGGTTCAAACCGCTATCTTATCGATTCTGCTGAAAATCGAGAACTTATTGGTTAGGATACGACATGTTGTTGGATAAGGATTCTTTATCCGGTACAATATTATTATTATTTCTATATGTTAAATAAAATAAAACAAAAAAAATTGAAATGTAAAAAAATGGATTTAAATATGAAAAGTAATATTTTTATATTTATTAATTAAGAATAGTATTCTTAATAAATTAAGTTGACGTTGCTCTTTGGATAATACAAGTATACATCTCTCATTAATTAGCCAACAAAAGAAACTTGCGTGGACTTCGAGAGTATCTCATTGAATTGCCTACAATTATTTAATTCAATACCACTGAAGCAACAAACCCAATAAAGAGGATTTATAAGAGAAAGAAACATCAACCTTACATTATTAGGATTTATCAGAGAAAGAACATCAACCTTACACTATTATGGATTCCCAGATACCAAAGCTTGGAACCTCTCTGTTGGTTCCTTCTGTTCATGAGCTAGCTAAGCAACCCATCACCCAAGTTCCTCAACGATACCTACGTCCAAACCATGATCATCTTCTTTCTCAAACACTCTCTTTCCCTCAGGTCCCAGTCATTGATCTTCACCAATTGTTGTCTCCAGATGGATCAACTGAGCTAGAGAAGCTAGACCAAGCATGCAAAGAATGGGGTTTCTTTCAGGTTTTCACTATTTCTTCTTCACTTTCTTTATATAATTTTCAAATGTCAAAGGAATTAACCATATTTTCATTGAAGAGTTCCACCACTTATAAAAACTCAAGAAATAACTATTCATAATTCATATTTAACCTTCTCTTTTACAACTTTTCATTGTGAGATCTTTGTATTTAGTACGTTTTTTTGTGAATTCTTTTAATATTGTAAAATTTATAGGAAATTAAAAAAAAAAACATTTCACACGAATTTTTATAAAATATATAAAGAATTATATAAAATATAAATGATTTTAATAATCATATATATTTTTTATGACAATCTTTTGATGTTGCTGCTGCATGAATTTTATTAAATGAAAATACTATTTGTTCCAATATTGACATCACTAAAGAGCTTTTGTATTCAAAATATTGTATGTGGATGTTATGGAACAACTTACTTTTGTATATTGCTTTTCCTAGTTTTAATTAATATTTGTTTTAAAAATAGTAGCAATCCACATGAACCATTTGTGTTTTTTTCGGGTATGTTTTGATGTTGTACTATATAATATATTTTTATTAAATTATTTTATTATGTTCAATTACGCGATAATCTAAGAAAGATTCGATATTAAGTGGTACTGTTAAACATAAAGATAAATTTTAATATTATATTAAAAAATAAATATAAATCTAATTATTTTTATAAAAATTAATTATAAAATGAAATTCGTAATTTATTTATATATTTATAATTGATATGAATAATGTTTAAATTAAACAAGTTTGTAAATCAAGTTTGTAACAATAATTCTAAGTTTTATTTCTGTAAACCTAAGTAATTTTTTAATGCATAATTTTTTAGAGTAGTTAATATATTACGAAATCAAGTTAAAGGGAAAAATCAATCATATTCTTCATATCTTGATTTCACAATCAGTAAATTTCATCTTTTCGTCTTTTTGTTAGAAAGATTTAGATTACTGGTAGAAATCAAAACGATTTTCCACATCAGAAAAGGACTATAAATTTTAATTAATCTATAAATAATCTCTCATTTTTTTTAATTAGATACATACTCTCCTTGAACATCATTGAATTAAAATTTTACTTAAGCATGGTTTGTTTCAATCTTTTAAGTGAAAAAAATTTATTCAAAGAACGTATTTTTTTAGTTAAATTATAAAATAATAATATAAGAAAACCATTTTTTTTATATCCGTATCATATTCATAATTTACTTTAACACATTATATATCCGTATAAAATTTATTAAATATAATTAATTGAATACAAATATAATATAATTCATTAAATACAAATATAATATATTAAATGATTATATAAATATCGTATGTGTATCTTAAAAAAAAACAAAAACAGATATCTATCAAATATTTTCTTAAATTAAATTATAATTAAGTTTAAAAACAATGGTTACATTTGAAATTATTGGGTTCAACACCAGTTTATTTAGCTATTAGATGAAATCTATGTTGTAACTAAACACAATAAATACAGGAGCATTTGTACCACATTTTTTTGAGTAATTTTGATTTTAGGGTTTACCCCCACACATTGATTGCAATCTTGTGAAGTCAAAGAAATCATTAGTACTCCCAACAATCTAACCGTTCAGCCATTTATAATCCGGTCCAACTAATTCTTAGAACAGTTCTATGAATTATATTTTTAGATTTAGTTTAATCACGAACAGATATTAGGATGTATTTTTAAAAATAATATATATTAATAAAATAATATTATTTTTATTATTTTTTATATTTAATTATTATATTTTAAATATACTGGTTAAGTTATACAAATTTTATAAAAAGAAATTTATTTTTCATAAAATAAATTTGTAGATAATATTTAAAATTAATAAAAAATATAATTTTTCTTATAAACCTATTACAAATTTCTTATATAATCAATTTTATAATTAAAAGATTAATAAAATATTTTTAAAAAAAAATTGACAGACAAATTTATAAAAAATTTTACATAGTAAAAAATCTTTACATAAATAAATTTATAAAAAATATTAAGATAAATTAGTTCGTTATTTTTATTTTAATTTAATCTGATTAACATTTTAGGTTTTTTTTAATTATTAATTGGATGAATATATTTTAAAAATAAATAAGTTTTAATATTTAATTTCATTTTTTATATATATTTTTAACTTATTTATTTTTATTTCCATTTCTTCTATTTATCTCCTCAAAATCAAACACGACATTAATTTAAAACTTGAATGAGTCACTACCAAACAAGTCAATAACAGATCTTGACAGCTAATGGATCATAAATTCCACCTCTTTTGTAATTAACACATCCTGCTCAAGCATTTGGAAGTGAAAGATCTTATTAACATTCAATAATTCATATGTAAAAATTTATAAAACATTACTTTTGTATTTATCTTTATTTATAATAAATGGTTACAAATTGTTGTATAAATAAAATTTGTTGTTAACCAATGAAAAATATACACATGTGAATAGAGATTAATTTGTGAATATTAATTAATTTGTAAGATTTTTAAGTGGGGAGTTTCATTACAGCTTATAAATCATGGAATCAATGGTTCATTGGTGGAGAATGTGAAGATAGGTGTTGAAAAATTGTTCAGTCTTGGATTGGAGGAGAAGAAGAAATTTTGGCAAAAAGAAGGAGAGTTAGAGGGATATGGTCAAAATTTTGTTTTATCGGAGGACCAAAAGTTAGAATGGGCAGATATGTTCTTCATTAATATGCTTCCATCAACCACAAGGAATACCCACATATTTTCTACTATTCCCCAACCATTCAGGTTCTATCCCAAAACCTTTTTTACTTTTTTTTTTTTAATGGTTGAATTTTATAATTTTTTTTAATTGACTAATCAATTTTAAATTTAAAATAACATTAATTATTTTTATTAATCATAACTTGATTTTTCACCTCCTATTTAACTAATTTGAGTATATATATATATATATATATATATAATGGTAACATACATGCCATTCAAACAAACCCAACAATTCTCTATGTGATTTTATTTATTATTTGTTATTTTTATTAATTTATAATAAAGATGTTTGATGAGGGTTGAATGTGTGACATTCATGTTTACACAAAACTATTTGTAATCATTATCACAGTTAAACAAGCATGTGAGTTAATATTTAAAAGAAAATAATATATATATATATATATAATTAAATTTTATTATACATTATTTCTTATTTCTTCTCATATAATTCATACATTTAAGTTTAATATTAATAGTACATCATCATAAATTTATATTCAATAAATTTTAAAAGACACTTTTAAAATTAAATTTTAAATAAAATTTTGGAGATTTGAATCTATTACACTATTTTTTTTAAATTACTTCACAATAAAAATATACTATTAAAAATCCATTCGTTTAATGTAATAGGATAAATTTCTAAAACTAGTCCAAGCAAAACCTAATATACTACAAGCTAAACTAAGTAATATAAAACTCTATTAATATATGTGATTCTAGTATCAATAGAGTTAAAATATCTCCTACTGAATCCTCAACTCCATACATATTTTATTCAAAAAATATTCATACATTTTAATAATATAAATTTACTCAAAATACTTTCTTTGTATCCATTATGTCCTTATCACATCATAACTCTAATTATATTCTCAATATTCATAAACTCTAACACACAATTCATTTTAATAAAATAATTAAGAAAATTAATAAAATATGTAGACAAATATAATTAACTTCATACCATAGATGTTTTTTTTATATAATATAAACACGTAAGTGTATATAGTATAAATCAATACATAAAAAAAAAAAATGAAAGAGAGAAAACTTCACTACTCAATTTTGCTCAAACAAATATTTTCACTCTTATAAGAATTATTCTGAGAGCACCCAATTCTATTAGACTATACTCACTCAAACAACATATTCCTTATTCAAGTGACATCTTTGTCAATCAAGTAAGAACTATTTTATTCAAGTGAAAATGAAATCATGAAAAGTCAGCCATTGGAAATCATTTTTGCTTATGTGAGATTATTAATCTCACTCAAACGAAAATAGAATCATACTAACCTAACTTTTTTCATTCATTCTCTCTTAAAGTAAGAAATGCTAAATAGAAAATATGTAAAATTCTCACGTTTTAAACCATTAATCCATGTTCTATTTTATAGGAATTTACTACTTGAAAGATTCATTGTAATGATTAAATGTAATATAGATCAAATGAATTTAAAACTTATAAAATATACATTACCAAAAATCTATTTCTTAATCATAGTTAGGTTTATATTTTTAAGCTCCAAATCATCAAATTTACAAGTTTCACAAATTATAACATAAAATTCAATCCATCATCACAACTCAAACCATCATTACCTTTAACCTCTACTACATTTAGAATACAATTTTATCATCCCAACCCACAACTTAGCATCATAAAATTAATCAAATATCTAAATAAAAACTCAAAATACTAATATTTAACAATAATAATATATAACTAATGACAATTAAACATATAATCAAATTTTTATTTCTAAGTCCTTGGAAGTCTCAATAATAATGATCAACTCACTTTTTTTTTATATTAAAGTTCTCTAATATAAAATACTATACATTTGAAATAAATAATTTTATTTATCTTAAATTCTTATTATAATTCATTAATTTCACACTAAGAGGTTGAACTAAAATATTTTAACTTTGTTCTAAATTACCTAATCTACAAACTAATTATATCATTCTGAATTTATACTAACATAAATTCATCTTTCTGACAAGAAACTTAACATGCATATACTTTGAGACTCACATATATATCATATACTAAAAAACTAAGAAAAAATCTTAACAAGAAATTTTAATATATTAAAAATATCCTACTCACTATTAGATGTATTAGGATGAATTCGAATTTAAAAAAAAATAGTAAATCTCTAAAAAAACTAGAAAAACAATAAATGATTTTTTTTTAAAGAGATAATAGTTTTTATAAAATGAATTTTGAATGATTAGATTTTTTATTTATAAAATTTTTAATTTAATATTTAAAAATATTCTTACTTTGTTTTAATTAAATCATTTTTATTCTTAAATTAATAAATTCGGTCTCTAAAAATAAATATCTATTTATTTTTTCCTTATATGTATTTATTAAGTTCTAAAAATATTTAAAACACTAAATAACACACTTTAGAGAGAGAAAAATATAATTTTTTATAGGTATTATAATATAATAGAAAGAGAGAAAGAAAAAAAAATGGTAGGTGTTGGTTAAGGGTTTATAAGTAATAGTTGTCTATGTATTATTATTATTTATTATAAAATTTAATGTATTTCTTAATTTCTGCATAAAATCTTTAAAAAATAGATATATAAAAAGAGCATTTTATATTAAAATGATGACCTAGCCTCTTTTGTGTGACCACTCTAGTTTCAACATCATTTAATTGAATAATTTACTAAAAAAATTGTTAATATTTGTGTGATTCCAGAAATGATTTAGAGAGCTATTCTCTAGAACTGAAAAAACTTAGCATGACAATCATTAAACTTATGACGAAAGCTCTTAAGATCAAAGATGAAGAATTGGTAGAATTGTTTGAAGATTTGAGCCAGTCAATGAGGATGAATTGCTACCCTCCATGTCCCCAACCAGAACATGTGATTGGCCTCAATCCTCATTCTGATGCTGGTGCTATCACCATCCTCCTCCAAGTCAATGAAATGGAAGGCCTCCAAATAAGGAAAGATGGAATGTGGATTCCCATAAAACCTCTCTCCAATGCTTTTGTCATCAATGTTGGAGATATTTTGGAGGTAATTCACCAAAAAATTCATAACTGCACTACATTCTTCTGTTTATCAATGTAGGAAACATACAAGTTATAACAAATTTATTAGGAGTTGTTGGAATCCCAATGAATAGAAATGAGAAGGTTAAATAACATATATAAATGAGAAAGACATACAAATCTTTAACTTTAAAGTTTTGGATAAGAAATGGAGTCCTATTAATTTATATAGTTGTGGTTTATTTTCATACATGAAAATCTTCCCGTGATTAACCCCTCCTAAATACCTAAGAACACATTACACTTAACAACACATTACACTAAACATGATGATTACTAATTAAGAATATTCATGCTTCAAACTCTTTGGCAGATTCTGACTAATGGCATTTATCGAAGCATTGAACATCGAGCAACAATCAACTCAGAGAAGGAGAGGATCTCTATTGCCACATTTCATAGGCCTCAGATGAACAAAATTGTAGGTCCAACACCAACCCTTGTTACTCCTGAAAGACCTGCAATGTTCAAAAACATTGGTGTAGCAGATTACTACAGAGGATACTTTTCACGCGAGCTACAAGGGAAATCATACATTGATGTCGTTCGGCTAAAAAATACATAGGACTTTGCCTGGGTTTTTGATGAATTAAACAAACTCATAGCATATAAATAATTATATTATTACCTTATCTAACAATAATATTGATACCATATATGTATTATATATGCTAGCAATTTGCATCGTGTGTGTCTTCTTATGTGTTTATTCATGAATTAGTTGCTTGGTTGGAACACAGAACCACTTTTTATTTGAACTTTTATAATAAAAAAGTGAGTATGTAGAATAGTTGCATAGACAGAAATTATACAAATGATTTTACACTTTTGGGCTGACTCGTTTGGCCCAAATATTTTTGGGTGGGCTGACCCAATTTGATGTGGACTTTCCTGCTTTTGTTTATTTATTTTTATAAAAATACCCCTCATAGAATCTTGTGGTTTTTTAATCACAATCCATAACAAAATCACTACTTAATCGCGTTTTTCTTTATTAGAGTTGTATCCTCAATAGGTATGTTCAAAGCTTGATTAAAAATAATAATTAAAAACCAATAAAAAAACCAAAAATCCATTAAATGAAATTTATTTTAAATTTTTTAAATATATTTTTTCTTAACTGGATAATTAGTTCAAATTTTAGATTTTAAATAAAAAAACTAAACCAAATTAATTTAAACACTTATTATATTTAAATATAAAATTATATTTTTTAAAATTAAATAATAACTTATAAAAATATATATCTCATAAAATTATTTTTTTTATTATATTGTTTATAATATATATATATATAAATATTTTTTAATATTTTCTAGATTATTATATTTTTTATTATTGTTTTAATGTATTTTAAAATTATTTTAATTTTTATTTAAAATATATTTTATTATTATTTTTTATTTATAATTTTTTTACTCTTTTCTTTATCTGTATTTTTTTATTTATTTATTTTTTAACTTTTCTCTCATCAATTTTTCTATCATCAACTAATTTTTATTTTTTCTACTATTTAAATTTTGAAAGAATATTATATTTATGTCAATCAAAATAAATATTTTCATACTCTAATCTATTCCTTCCGGATAAAGTCCTAATCACTACCGATATTATATTTGATATTGAATCTAGAGTGCTGCAATGAAGGGTATACTAAAGTCTATGGGCATAAAATTTTTGGGTCGTGATTATTATACAAACTTCCCTCCAAATATATTATGCAATTTTGTGACGAATACCATCCGCAAGATAAATCTCTCTCTTCCAGTTCATTTGCTCTATCTAATTTCTTATGTACCCTTACCCTATAGCTACTTATGTTAGTTGTAATAAATTCTCTTCTTGCATAGGCCATTTTTTGCAACCATTACTATAGAAATTGAAACAAAAACTTTCGTTAATGTCATTCAATATGAACATTGGTGGCAGGAAATGCAATACGAAATTCAAACCCTTGAAAATAATGAGACTTCGATTGTAGTACCTTCTACCTCTTGGGAAAAAGACTATTGGATATAAGTGGGTTTATCGGATCAAATATCACAAAGACATATCTATTGAAAGGTTTAAAAAGCCTGTTTTGTTGTTTTGGAAAATAAAAAAAGTTGAAAGCTTAGATTTTCAAAGACCTTTGCAAATGTTGCAAAGATGGTCACAATTCGTAGTTTCTTGTTGTTACAATTGTTAAGATTTGGGCACTCCATCAAATGGATGTTCGCAATACTTTCCTACATGGAGAACTTGATGAGAAAGTATATATGAAGTTGTCTCTTGGTTTCAAGTCTCATGATCTCACTTAAGTTTGTAGGTTACATAAATCTCTATATGGCTTGAAACAAGCTTCTCGTTGTTAGTTTGATAAGTTAAAATCATGAAGAAGTTATTCAGTCTTTCAAAACCTACTTGAGTCATTGCTTTCACATAAAATATTTCGGATTCTTATTTTTTAAGTATTGAAGTGGCTAGAAGTCTCACCGGTATCTTCTTGTAACAACCAAAATACACTTTTGATATCATTACTGAAACTGATCTCTTGTGCGCCAAGCCTGCTAGCTCTCCCCTTTATCAAAGAGCACTGATTCATGGACATCCACATGACACCCACAATCCGCTTAGCGCATCATATTTGTGCTCAATGGACACCACTCAGCGCCAAAATGCTGCGCTTGGCGAAATTCCACTTAATTTCGCAGAGTGTAGCATTTTGACACTTAGCGGATTGCGGGTATCATGTGGATGTCCCTAAAAATGTGGGTGTTCATGAAGCATTTTCCTTTATCAAAATCATCATCTTCCTCTTGTCATAAGGACTCTTCTATCTGATCTAGCCAAATATTAAAGACTAGTTGGTTATTTGATTTATCTTTCAATCACTCGGTCTAATCCACATGCTCATTCAATTCATGCAAGTTGTTTTCAAGAACATTGGGATGCTAGCCAACCGATCATGTTATGTATAGATTGTAATCTTCAACTCTATGTTGGTGTGATGCGGATTAAGCTACTTGCCCTTTAATAAGACATTTTCTTACGGGTTAGATTGTTTTATTGTGATGCTTTATTGTGATAATCAAGTAACACTATACATTTATGCTAACTTCATCTTTCATGAGTGCACCATGCACATAGATGTTAATTATCATTTTATACAAGATGTAATTTTGAATGATATTATTACAATTGGTTATGTTATTATTTTTAACTAACTTATTGATATTTTCAGCAAAACATTCTAAATATATGATTTTGATTTTTTTTTCTCATATTAGACATCCAAAATTTATATACACCAACTTGAAAAATTGTTAATCGGATAGTTATTATTTTAGAAAAAAAAGTTATGATTAAAAAAATATATATAATATATTTATATATATATAATATAATTATTATATATATATATATAATATCTTTAACATATTTATTTATAAATAGGAAATAATAGAAATAAAAAATATATATTTAATATATAATGATATATATTATATGAATGAAAATGAGAAAAATGAATAGTATATAATAATATTTAATTTAATTTAATTTAATTAATTATACGAATCAAATTATTGGGTGTAACAAAGTAAAATTTATATACTTGATCTACTTGTCCATTATAATATATTACAGGGGCACTAGATCCTCTATTTTCCTTTTATCTATTTATGTGATTATTCAACATTTATAGTATTGATAAATGACAATTAACAACCAATCATAGTCATTCATTTATTGAGTAAAAAGTATTTTATCACCTATTTATCCTTGACATGGTTGTAATTTATGATAGTGTTTAATATTATAATGCATAGAAAAAAATATTTTATTGTATTATAAATTCCAATTCATAAGTAATTTATTTACTCAACTAAATTTATAGATGAATTACTTACTATTATAATATTTATAGATTTTTTATCATAAAAATTCCATGTAAATTTAAATTATTTAAAAAATTATTACTTATGAATTTTTACCATAACTAATAATTTTTTTTTAATGAATACACATTTCAAATATCATCATGTAAATTTTCAAGCCCATGTTCTTTCTATATCAATAGTGTAAAATATACTCAGTTATTATTGTTTTTATTAATAATAGATATAATAATAATAATAGTATTCATTTAGCTTCCCTCCAGGTACAAGTTTTATTTTTTCAGCAAACTCTTACATGAACTTCTATCATTTACCAATCACATTTTGAATCCGGATGAAATCAAGACATGATTTTCCTTTCAGCCCGTGCGAAAAGAATGCTCTATAATAATCTCCAACAGTAATTCTCTTGAACACTGCAGGTCTCTCAGAAGTAACAAGACTTGGTGTTGGACCTATAACTCTGTTCATTTGAGGCCTGTGAAATGATGCAATGGAAATTCTCTCTTTCTTTGAGTTAATAGTAGCTCGATGTTCAATACTCCGATAAATTCCATTGGTCAATATCTACACAAACCATTGGTCAGTATCTCACACACTATGCAACCAAATTAACCAAGAGGAAGAATGTTGATACATGCCTGCTAACACCTTCCTTTAACATACTTTATAGTTTTAAAGATCTATGAAAACTACAAAGTTTATTAAATAAGTGTATTATGTCCCTTTTGATATATATATTATTCTCATTATTATCAAAACTGATTAAATGTAAGATAATAAAAAGGATGTGTGAATGATATTGTACCAATTACCTCTAAAGTGTCTCCCACGTTGATGACAAAAGCATTAGGGAGGGGTTTGACAGGAATCCACTTTCCATCTTTTTTAATCTGAAGGCCTTCTGTTTCATTGGCTTGAAGTAGAATAGTAAGAGCAGCAGCATCTGAATGAGGATTTAGTCCAATGACATTTTCTGGTTCAGGGCATGGAGGGTAGTAATTCCACCTCATTATTTGACATACATCTTCAAACACATAATCTAGCAGTTCCTTTGGTTCAATCTTAAGAGCTATTGCCATACTTTCAATGATTGTAAGGCAAATTTTTTTCAGTTCCAAATAATAGTTCTCTAAATTATCCCTGCAATGAAACAATGTTAGTTTGAGTTACTTATGTGTATAGTAGTTATTAATAGAAATGAGTTTTGAGTTTAATTTAATATCAGAAAATTAATTTATGAGCTTAATTTATGAGTTGAAGTTTATTCTCAATTTATATATATATATATATATATTAATTTGGTCATAAATGATTTGAAATTTTCAATACATCCCTTTATACATTTCTTCATGTCGAAATTTTTATTAACTTGAAAATAAGATTGGATTGAATAATTATGTCAAGAGAATTGAGAATTATAGGACGAAAACTAGTTTTATGAAGTTAAGTTTGTCAAAACTCACTCTTTATAGTTACAAAATAATACTGATAGAGGAAAATAACCTCAGTGGTTGGGGTAAGTTGGGAAATAAGCGAGGATTCCTTGTGTTTACCGGAAGAGTGTGAATGAAGAACATATCTGCCCATTCTAGCTTTTGATCTTCAGATACAACAAACAACTGACCAAAACCCTCCAATTCTTCTGGGGTTTGCCAAAATTGCTCCTTCTTTTTCATTGGAAGACACAAGAACTCTTGAATATCTCTCTTCACATTTTCCATCACTGAAGGGTTGACTCCATGATTAACCAGCTGCAAATGATTTCTACATTAGAGATCATATCAAGCTAGTGAATTAAATTCACATCCTTCTCCATTTATGTATGTGCAAAAGCCAAATTTTAGTCAAAAATAGTTGGCACATGATGAAAGTCTAAAATTATTGATATTCTTCATAGTGTGCACAATGTTGTTAAAAAGGAACAATACTACAAGCAGTCAGGAAATTTTATCTAGTTCTTGGTATTGCATATAAATCAAAGCTGGAATAAAAGATCTGAAATCATTTAACCAATTTGCCATATTACTAGTCAAAATTATATGATGGCATGATTTGAAATCCTTTGCTGGATTACAGTTTTCATGTTATCATTCATTTTCAGCCATTATGTTCATGAAACCATTGAGATTGCCACTTTCATAATATGTTTCTAGCTACCTAGCATACACGTCAACTACAATTTCCTTAAAATGTACTTTTCTCTTCATTTTAATGGTGTGAACTCTTGGTTGTGTTGTGATGATTTAAGTAGAGTAAAATATAAAGAATGAACAGTAATAATTCAAACCTCGAAGAATCCCCATTCCTTGCATGCAAGGTCTAGCTTCTCAAGCTCAGTTACATCTTCAGATAATAATTTGCTATGGTCAATGACTGGAACTTTTGGTAAGGCTGCATCAGATATAACAGGAGGATCTTGATTTGGATGAAGATATTTCTCTGGAACATTGGTAAAGGGTTGCTTTGCAAGTTCATGAACAGAAGGCACCACCAGAGATGTTCCATAATTGGACATTTTCTTGAACTATTAACTCTTCCTTGTTCTGTTGATTTGATTTCAAGCTCAAAGCCACACTAGTGTTAACAGAAGTTGGTCTCACTTGGGGATATTTTGGAGAATGCAGAAAACATAACCTGTGAAAAAGTGTGTTGATAAAATTGATTCGGTTTATTAGATTATGAAGAGCATAACAATGTTTACCAAGAGACATAGATAAGTTAGCATTAGTCTATCAAGCTCCACTATTCAGCAAAGAATCCTTATCTATAAATCTATCAATAAACTTCTATATGTATGTTCTGCCATCAAAGTGAATGCTACAATCCATAACAAGCAGAAAAAGAGATACAAAGGAGGGCATAGTTCGTACCTTCTCTGCTTATGATCATATGGCTCCAATGAGAGGGAATGATAAAGCTATAGAAAAATTAGTGGTTTATGTTCGAAAGGGAAATGAAGAGGTGGTTGGTCAAAGAAGAAAAAATAAAGAAAAGTACCATTCTTCTGCTTGTGTATGGTACACACAATTGCCAACCCATTGCCTAACTTTTTTCAAGGATAAAATCAGTGGGTTGGTTTTCTAATTTTTTTTTTTACCTATTTGTTTAAATTTAAAATAAATATTTTTGAAATTAATATTTTTTTAAAAATCACGTGTTTAAATTGTAGATAAAATTTTCTTATTAAAAAAGCTTAAGAATGCTTTTTTTAAAATAAGTAAATTTAGAAGAACAGATAAAAAGATATAAATTTATTTATTATATTAAGAAACGATTTTTTAAAAAATAAGTACAAACTGTAACATACTTAGAAAATACTTTTATTTATGTATATATATATATAATTAATTTAGGAAGGGTATGAGTTATTTTTATTATATTTCTTTAAGAATATGATAAATAAAATGATTTAAGTAGTTAATACGAGTTTTTCAAAATATAATTAGAATGTTTTCCTAATCCTATTCTGTCTTATCGAGAGTTCTCCCGAAAACTTATTATCTGTTTCTGTGTAAAGATACTATCACAATAGTTCAAAACACAATACACACAAAAGGATAAGCTAGTGAAAATAAGATAGGACTATAGAATTTATTTAAAACAATTAAACTAAAAGAATGTAGAATCTCATACAATTGTAAGGGTCTATCAAAAGTTTTACACATTTCAATCACAATCACAATCACATCGAAAGACTGGATGAATATCGGATATCGAAGGACTAACACTTGATGCACATTCCTAGACCTCGAGCCTAACTAGTCGACCATTGAGTCTTTTTCATCTCAGAATAATCCCATATCTCCCCCACCAATCTTGTATCAAAGTAACCTTGACCAATCTCTCCAATAAGACAATTTAGTAAGGTCTCCATCAACTTTTACCACATGTCATCTTAGTCTATGTGACTTAGATGAACATAAAGTCTAGATACCCTCATGACATATCCTTAGTTCCATCCACACTAAATTACCAAAGATCTTATCATCGTCTCAAATACTCAAATACTCAAATTCCAAACCTCTTCTCAATAGGAGTTCCACAGGTCTCATGCCAAAGCAGTTTACAAGCTGAATCATACATCTCATCTCGTTCTCATACATCCAATCACATTAGGTTCACTATTCTAAGACGGGGTCAGTTCACTCAACGAACCCCCCAATCTGTTCAGTGGATTGGGTCCAAAGGACAGTCACTTAATTGGAAAAGATCCGCTCAACGTGAAAAACCTCCGCTCAGCAGATTTTAAACCGAAAACATCCTAACCTCTCTTGGGACTAATTCCACTGAACGCACAAGGCTTAGGCTCAATGGATTTTAAGCAGAATTGGGTTTTGCATAGAATTAACCTCAAGTCCTTTGACCAATTTTTCCCTTTGGCACCACGGGCTATCTAAAAGGTCCATTTAGTTTTCAAAAATTGAGGGTCAAGAAATCAAGGGGTTTTCTTTCAAATCCCAAACCAATCCGAATTTAACTTATCAAAGCACAAAATCCTATCACTCTAGATTCAATAATTCAAGGCAAATTTCAAAATTGAATACTAACCACCAGTGATTTAAACTAGAATTATTGCATTTATTACAACTCAAACATATAATTTTCAAATGCATAAAACATCAAAATCATACCATAATCCCAAGTCACAACTCAGCAACTCAATTTGGACAGAATCACAATACAACACATAAACTCCATTACACAGATTCATTCCAGCAAACATAAATTCAACGACAGTCACATACAAGTTTCCCTAACTTCTAAAGAGTCTAATTCTAAATCAACTTCCCTTACTTATTTTGGTTCCAATAACTAGATGACCTTGTTATGAATAAAAGCTAAGTTGACTTATAATGTAATGCTAATGCATCATATATAAAAAATTAGCAACTCATCTTCTGTAAAATAAATAAATAAAATTTGTTTAAGAGAATGAAAATTCATGCTAAATTCTTCTAGAACTTTCTAGAATGAACATTTCTTTCAAAAATTTTATTCATAATATTTTAAAATATTTTAAGGATATTCATGTGAAATATTTTTCATATATTCTTAAAATATTTAAAAAAAAATTATTTTAAAAAAATTATAATAAAAATTTTAAAATATACTAAATTCTTCTAAAACTTTCTAAAATGAACATTTCTTTTAGAAAATTTTATTTATAATATAATATTTTAAGAATATTCATGTGAAATATTTTTCATATACTCTTGAAATATTCTAAAAAAAGTATTTAAAAAATATATTTACATTATATTTAAAGAGTATTTTTATATATAAATGAGATTTTGGTTTCTATTTTATGTTTTTTCAAATTCTTCTATATTTTTAAGGCTTATTTGTGTTAATCTTCCTTCAAGCTTTATTAATATCTTTTATCTCTCTCCTTAATTATGTTTCTTGTAAAAACTCTCTAGAATTCTTCCATCTTATTCATGCCCTCGTCAAGAAATAAAGAAATAAGAAATTCAATAAAATAAAAATCAGTCAAAAAGGATATCTACATAAAAAGGTATTGTCAAAAGAGTAGATAGATATCATTTTAGAAAAATACAAAATTAAAGTATTTATTCAAAACAAGCTAAAATTATTACAAATGATAAAAATGTATAAAAGTATAAAAATGAATCATATGAAAGTACTTATAAGATATAATAAAGTTATAAATATGAATACAAAATATGTATTATCAATATACTAGGATTGAAAACAAAAGAAGAAAAGAAGTGATTTTCTCTCCTAAGAATTGGGTGTGGCTACACTTGGGTAAAATAGGTTTCCTACTTAGAGATTTTCCAAAATCTAACCAAGGGAAGATGGACCAATTCAAATGAAGAATCTTCTCAATAAAAATGCCTACATAGTAGACCTTCCAAGTGAGTAAGGTGTAAGCCATAACTTCAATGTTTTTGACTTAACTCTTTTTTATGTAGGTTTTTCAAGATTTATGGGTGAATCCTCTTAAGAAGGTGGGGATGGTGTGGTCATGGATCAAGAAACACTAAGTCAAGAAGGATCACAAGGAGCATGGACAAAGCCAAAGAAGGGACATAAGAGTCCAAATAATCAAGGAAGCTTCTAGGAATGTCCTAACTAGAAGCAAGGTTAAGGAATTTGAGGACTTTCATCAAGTGAACATGACCTTAAGGACTCAGTGTAAAAATGTAGAAAGTAATAGAACCTTTTCTTTTATTTGTTCTAACTCAAGGAGTGAACAATAATCTTGTTTTGCAAGTAATACATCTCCTAAACTAGCATAGGTGTAACTTAAACTTGTAACCAAATATCTATGGTCCTCGTTTAACACAATCTTGACCTTCCTTTTGGATGTAAAAAGGCAAGTGTCATTCCTTGTACACATACTTTAAATAGAAATTTAGAGTTTATGAAAGAAAATTAATCAAATCTTTCCTTTTTTTTTTGCAGAATTTTTAGAGTAGTGTTTTTCTTTAAAGAAAATCTCCTCATTTGAAATGAATGACAAGTCATTCTAATTCTTTTTCTAAGAGAACATACTCTCTCCTAACATCTTTTTTGGAATCTTTCTCTAAGAATTACCTCACTTCCTCCTTCACCTTGATTCCCTATCCTTCCCATAGGAGCATCCATCTTTCCAACACCTTTCCACCACTAAACAACCTTCTTTAAATGAACAAATTATAAGAAAACACCATCCAACCAAGCACCAATACCTAAAACACCAAAAACTATCAAAAATCACCTTCCAAACAAAAAATACTCCAAAAACCACTAAGATGATCTCCAATCCTAACTAAACTTCAAACCTAACTTACTAAGAACAACTTAGTCTAAAGGAAAACACAAAATCACCAAAATCCAAAATTTGATAAGAGTTTAAGTTAGAAACTTCACCCCTGCACCAACAAAACTTCTCTCACTAAAATATCCCAATAAACATTATTGTTCAACTAGAACTTTGAAATTTAATCTTTAAATTGAGCTTGACCAAAACCTTAACCTTCTTGACCCAACAAGTTTATAAAAGAAAAAGTTATCTATGTTATCAATTAAAATCTAAATAAAATATTATTTTACAATTTATAAACAAAACATTTTATTCTATGAATATAATTCAAAAAGTAAATAATTAAAATTTTATTCTCAACTAAAATTAATACTAATTTTTTTTTAAAAAAATCTCTCCATCTATTCATAAAAAATGAAATTGAAAATATCTTATTTTTATATTTGATACAATTTAAAAAGAAAAACATAAATATTATCAAGTTTCATAATTAAAATAAATGTTTATATTTTTTTTTACTTCTTATATTGTCTAGGTAAAATGAATTTTATATTCTCATGGAAATTGAAGTTTCTTAATTACCTTACCTATGTTCACTTTATTTGTTGATATTCTACTTTTTTTCCCAATTTCGTAATCAAATAAAATTAATTAATAAATACGAACCAAACAGTTTTTAGAAAAATATGTAATATTTCTTAACATATGGTATATCATAGCATGAAATAAACCTTCTTAACTATATGAAATTATGGAGCAAACATTATTAACTATGGATGGAGTAGTTCCACGTAGCTTTCAGTTTTAAAGCTTGAAACAATAATAGTTAACCCTAGAGTGACGAAGCAACCTATCTTCAGCATTGCCCAAATTATTTAAAAGTCTTGTGATGCTATCATGCGATGTCGTGATTCTGCATAAGTCAAGAAATATACTTCTGGATCCACGTTCTTTACTTCTTCAATTAATGGAAAAGCCGCTTTCGAATGCAGCAAAAGTTGAAACAGATTGTAATGGGATTTGAAAATGAAATTTAAATTAATAAATTAATATATGATAAGAACTCTTTATAGTTTAATAAATTTAAATTAAAAATCTCATACCTCGTTAAAAAAAATAAAAAAATAACTAATGTTTATTGGCTGATCCTTACATGATAGTTCTAATATAATGTACCAAGAATACCAACATAAATTATTTATTACGTGTAACGTCAAGAAAACATAATATAACAAAAGGAATATTAAAACATACCTAATTCTATTACTCTCTCAAATTCTTCCAAATATAAATTATTTACTATCTATTTAAATAAAATATAAAAAAATATATGACTCCAGTAAAATTATTCTACCTCTCATTTTTTTTTATTAAAATTATGAAATATTTATCATGTCATCTATTCATATAAAAAATTATAATCATTACAATTTCAACATTTCATAAATATAATATAATATAATATAATATAATATAATATAATATAATATAATATAATATAATATGATAGTACCACTTGATAACTATTTTTTCATGTAATATTTTATTATGATAAATATTCGATCTCATTATTTTTTTTACATATTATATGACTCATTCCAAAAAAAAATATGATTGCAATCATAGAACATTTACTCAATCAAAGTATTCCAAACTCACACTCATGAATAAGAAAATTCACTTAACTACAACCACATTTGTCTAATGGATCTCATCTAGTAAGCTACACAAAACATTGGCACAGATTTGTTAAACAAGTCTAGTGGTCGCTTAGTAAATTAGTGTAGTTTCAATTTTGCTTATCACATCTACTATTCGCTCAGTGCTCAAAAGTTACCTTTTTTTCACTAGAGAAAAATCACTCAAGGAAATCCTACCACTCATTGAATTTGAACCCAAGACTAAGGTAAACTTTTAATTTTCTAGTGAAATGATTTTGCTAAATGAAATCTCCATGTAGAGTACAAGTTCTCAATCCACTAATCCCTAATTTTAATGGGAAACATTTTAAATTTCATAAAAAGATTTATGCCATCGAAATGGACTTAGAAAGAAATCAAATGGATTGGAAAACTCTTAATACTACTACTCTTTCAATAATAGAAGTATCACCCAAATTCACCATAAAATTCATACTCAATGGAAATCAAATCATTTCAAGGATTACACATTTCAAATTTCTACTTATAGCATAAATTAAACCATTACAAAAATATCACAAATTCAACATATTATCTTGATCATGATTCAAACAAAACCAGCTTTCCACACACATGAAACACAAAAATTCGGACTCAAAAGAAACAAGAAAATCTTTTTTTATTTTGAGTCCGGGTTTTTGCCAGTAAAAAAAAAGTACTTGTATGCGGTTCTTTTAGAAACGTATCAATAAGCTAGACCCATGCTTCGAGTTGTTTCATGCCATAAATAAACTCTAACACTTAAGAAATCCGTCGGACAGGCGGATTCACACCTCTTACAACCAACACAGTCCTCGGTTCTTGGGGCAGAAGCAATTTGTTTAGNCTATACATGTATCATAAATTTTTACTGAATGTGACATTGGATCATAATCCTTGAACATAAAAAATTCAACATTTTCAATCTAGTAAATTTGTAAACGAATTATATATATATGAATGATC
The DNA here is from genome assembly GCA_016859785.1 of Macrotyloma uniflorum. Classification (NCBI taxonomy): domain Eukaryota; kingdom Viridiplantae; phylum Streptophyta; class Magnoliopsida; order Fabales; family Fabaceae; genus Macrotyloma; species Macrotyloma uniflorum. Next base: position 2,929,474 of record BDMB01000021.1, on the reverse strand, counting down.
TAGATATATATATTAGATACTAGATGAATCAATGATTTATAAGAATTTTGCTAATCAAAATATACTTATAGATTAAGAAATAATAAGAGAATAGGACCAAGATACTTTGATTTCTTACACAATACATACAATATATTATACATTACATCAAAACCAAGTTCTTGTCAAGTAAAGTGTTATCAAGTCATATTTTTACATTTAGATAATCTATCCTAAGATTCTATAAAAATTTCAAATCAACTAATTTCCCTTACCTATAGATTAGTTTTTTAACTAAAGTAAATCTTTAAATAATCAAAACCAACTACATCACTATGAACCTAATTCATCATAAAATCATATTGAAGATAAAAATTCTATATCCAAGGATCTTCTGCCTTCCATGCAAATAAAAATCAAAGGAGCTTAGAAAATTAAGGGAACAAAGAACTTATTGTATACAAGATTCTAATATGATGGAAGTGTTCTATTTTTCACTAGCTTCCACCTAATTTTTTCAAATCTTGAAAAAGATGGAAGACGAATGAAAAAAATTAGAAGGAAGATAAGGGATCAAGAGAAAAATAGATGTTAGAAAAATAGTAGTTTTACAATAATGAAGGATGAAATTGAAGAAATAAAAATAAATCTAAAAATGGTATTTGAATTAAGTTCTAATCTTCTTAAAACGTTTTTGGAAAATAGGTTAACAAACACTTTGATATAAAGGTTAGACAGTTTGTATTCAAGATGTCTAATATCTTACAATATATTTTAAAGAGGCTTTTTAGATGGATGCATTGTGTACTCAAACAAAAGAGAAGGTAATAAGTTTTTATACAGGTTCACTCCAATAAAATTACGTCATGTTCTCCCTCAACAATTGTAAGTACATGTGCGGAATAATCATTTAGAGTTTTTCCATCTTTCATATGGAGTACCTCAAATTCCTTTCTCAATACTTGTAAATAAGTCTACTTCATCTTGTCAAGTCTTGATATTTCTTCTTCATAAAATGTCATATGTCCTTCGATATATCCTTCTTGAGAATCATCTCAAAAATGGAATAATCCAAGACTTGAAAAAGATAATTCTTCACTTTCATGTCTTCAAACTTTTATTCTTCAATTTTAGGTTGGTGTGATTCTCTCAATATCTCTCCAACATTTGCAACTAAAATTTCGGTTTCTACCAAACTCCAATATTCTTTAAAATATAGAAAATCTTTCATTAATATTGTCCAATAATATAGTAACCATCAACCTTAGGATTTAAAGGTTAGATAAATATGTTGTTATCATTCTTTGACTAGTTACAGCTATGTTGTATCAGGCCTACAACATCCTCAACATCCTCTTGATACTAGGTTGTTATAACTAAAAATACGTGCTTGAAATATTTCAGATAATATAATATTCCTCATTAATTAATTATAGTAAATATTTAGTCAACTTACCATATTATTTTGCTAATTTTTGGAAACTAATTAACTAGAAATACAGAAACAGAATCCCAGTAGAACTAATAGACTTACTCAAAACTATCCTACTTCAAGTTTCTAATAACAAGTAGAAACTTATTCAAATATATCTAATATTACTAACTTTTACTATTATTACATAGTTATAGTTATCATGTAAAAATTCTATGCTTTTGGGATTCTAACAACATCAAGATATGATTTCCCTTTTAGTTCACGTGAGAAGTATCCTTTGTAGTAATCTGCAACAGCGATAATTTTGAACAATGCAGGTGTTTGAGGAGTGACAAGACTTGGTGTTGGACCAATCACTTTCTTCATTTGAGGCCCATGAAATGTGGCTATGGAAATCCTTTCCTTCACTGAGTTGATCGTTGCTCGATGTTCAATGCTTCGATACATCCCATTAGTCACTATCTGCCAAAACATTTCAGATAACTAACAAAACTTCAATACTGTCAATATATATACTTTTGTAGGGTTTGCAGAAATTCTTGAATGAAATTTCTTCATTTTATTTAAAAATTATTTGAATGTACATCTTGATATATGATATCTTAAATTCATTTAAAAATGAAAATTTTCCCTTAAAATTTATAATAATAATATGCTATTATCATATTATAAAATAGGATAACAACATTGGTAATTCTAATATGAACTCACAGAAATACTCTAGTAGCTCAACTGATAGAAGTTGTGATTAATAACTTGCAATTACCTCCAAAATATCTCCAATGTTGATGACAAAAGCATTAGAAAGGGGTTGAATAGGAATCCACATGCCATCTTTCTTTATCTCAAGGCCTTCAATGTCATTGGCTTGCAGAAGAATGGTAAGAGCACCAGCATCAGAATGAGGATTAAGGCCAATCACATGTTTTGGTTGGGGACAAGGAGGATAGCAGTTCATCCTCATAGCCTGACTTACATCTTCAAACAACTCCAACATTTCATTAGGTTTCATCTTAAGAGCTTTGTTAATAAGTTTGATGATTGTCATGCAAAGCTTTTCCAGTTCTGAAGAATAACTCTCTACAGCTTCTCTGCATTCAAAAATACGTTTGAGTAACCTTCATAATCAATCTATCATACTGAAATAGCTTAATTAAGGAGTGAAGATTTGTTCTTGAAAAAATATGTTTTTAATCCCAAAATATAAAAATTAGCTTCTAGTTTTTTTTCTTCAACTTCATATTGATGTTTTTAATGATATTTTGAATGATAAAATCAATAACCAAATTTTGTATTTAGTAATAATGGAATATGTAATTAACATTATTAATTGTTACTACATGACATATATAATATCTATAAATGTATACATGTTATATATAACATTGATAAATAATGAAATGGTTATGTTAAATAATTAAAATTTATATAGATCGAAAGTTGCAAGAAAAATTAATCATTATAAAACCAAAGTTAATTATATTAATGAAGATTCAACCCATAATTAAATCTAAAAACAAGAGTTAGAGATAGAGATAATTTGAGAGAGAACCTGAATGGTTGGGGAATATTAGGAAATAAGTGGGAATTCCTCACGTAAGATGGAAGAGTGAAGATATAAAATAGATCTGCCCATTCTAGCTTTTGTTCTTCAGAGACCACAAAACTCTGACCATATCCTTCCAAATCTCCTTCTTTTTGCCAAAACTTTTTCTTCTCTTCCATTGGAAGATTGAAGAACTCTTGAACACCTATCTTCACATTTTCCACTGTTGAAGGGTTCACTCCATGATTTATCAGCTTTAGTTTTTACCATGTTCAGAAAAAAAATTAACTTTATTATTTACTTCATAAAATGTATACACTTCCATAACAGGAATGAAAGAGCAATGTCTTTTACTTATCAAAGTAGTGTTAAGAATCATACTTTCTTATCATATATTTTTTCAAAAACTTTTTATATTGGCCAAAATTTATTAAAAACTACAAATTATTAAGAAATTTTGATAAATAAAAAAATAATCTCGTCCAATCTTATACTTTTGAATAGATTTTTGTAAAATAAAAGTTGTTAGAATTTTTAGGTCACATATGTATTATTTAAATGTGTTAGGGTCATTATTTAATTTGCCAAAATTATAAAGTGGTCTACTTAATATTAACTTTATGTTAAGGGTATAATTGTCATGAAAAATTAATTGTGTGGATACCGGAGAATATTATGTTTTTGATGAGGGGCCGAATTCAGAATAATCATAATAATGTACGTAATCTCAAAATTAATTACGTAGGGTTATGGTCCCCAAAGGAGAGAGAAAATACTCTATAAGAATTAGGGTTTTCTATTTTTCAAGTCATCCCCATCAGACGAGAAAAACACAGAAGGAAAACATATGGTTCTCTTCCTTTGGAAGACCACACATACCCACTATCCCAATGACAGCCAATACAGGTACGCTTCCGCATCCTTGTTTCATCATGAATGAGGTATAGGTCTCTAAGATTATTTTATGATTATGCTGTATTTTTTGGTTTATTTGAATAAGCATAATTATTGATTATAAAGAAAAATTCTAACAATGGTATCAGAGCCTGCCTATACTTGATTCATGTATGTTTTTCTTTTTTTGGAAATTTTGATATTAGGGTTTTTTTTTCAAAATTATGATTTTGGAAAATTTTAAAATCAGGGTTTCAAAATTATAATTTTGGAAATTTTGAAATTAGGTTTTCAAATTTGGGATGAGTGTTTACAATTTTATTGATTTATTGAGATCTATTTTGTACATGAAAGGTGAATGTATTGTTATCCCTTTACAGTTAACCCTCTACAGTTAATCCTGACAGTGGTATATATATTTTTTAGTTTGGGATTATACATTCAAGATTCTTTGTTGATTTCACAATACGGATGTAAAAGTTCCTTTTTTTTTTACGGTTAGGCAATTTTGTTTTGAAATCAACATTTGAATTACTTTGTTTATGAAAGTTCAAATTTTAACTACTGTTTAACATTGAATATGAATTCAGTTTCAAGAAGTCGCCAAAGTGACCTCTCTTGTGTATGGATTATTCAGAAAAATGTTAAATGTTTGTGGGTATATTTATCCATGCGGGTATTAGTCGGCCCAAAGGAAGATTGATGCTTGGCCCGGGTTGTATACACACCTGTGATGGTAAACATGTGATAATTATAAAGTTTTACACGTGGATAATGAATCAGTCCAAAGAAGGGTTTATTATTTGACTTGAATTATTATCAATGATTGATCATTACAACAAGTATATCACTAGCAATCAGTATTACTGTCCAAAGACTTGATATTGATGGTGCACTAGATATCTTGTGATGGGATTGTGGTATTATTTGAACATATGGATTATTATTATTATTAATTTTATGAGCATAATTATTTATTTTATTTGTTCTCTCAGTTTAGTTACTATTTGCTTAAATATTTGTAAATCTAAATTCAGTTCCAGTTCTTACAGTAACAATTTTAAGGACGGAAAGAGAATATTTAAATTATTCTTGACTATATGATCTAGACCTTGCATTGAGGATTGAGCAACCCCTTCTCTTAAAGAACCTTGTACTTATGACAAAGATATGAGAAGTGGGATTGCTCGCATGAGTCTCATGATCATTAAGTGTGGCATTCCTGAAGCCTTTAGGATACTGTTATAAGTGATAAGGCGGAAACAAGTACTTTTCTCCAGAACTTGATTTCCATAAAGTATCAATTAAAGAAAATGTTAAGGGTTCATAACAAAAGAATCAGAATCAAGATAATAAAGGTTTCTTTTGTAATGTGACTAGACATGTAAAGAAAGAAGGTACCAAATATCATGCTTAACAAGTAAATGTATGTTTCTTATTTTGGTCTACTTTAAGGTCAATATAGTTTTCGTATCTAGAAACACTTGATGGTGGGATTCTGGAGCCACTACTCACATCAGTGTTTCAGTACAAGATTGTTTGAGCTACCGAAAGCCAATTGATTATGAAAGATGAATTTATAGTAAGGATGACAAATCGGTATAGGCAAGATTTCTTTTAGTTTCTTATTTGGACAAGTAAGACTATTTGCGTTCATTTGGAATACATTCATATATTTTGTTTCAGATTGATGCAGAATGATTTTCTATTTACATTTTTTTTATTTTCGAAAATGTTTCATTTTCATATGGTTTTCATTCAAACCTTCTAATAAGGTATAAATATTGGATTTTTTTTTTTGAGACAATTCTGGATCTTGATAGATAATTTTAATTGGTCAATAAAATAGATTTGAATGCTATTTTTTTTTAGATTATCAACTATGGTTGTATTTGACTCATTTTGATTCATGATAATCTATATTTACTAGATATTGTCTAAAGTTTTTTTATGACCAAAGATAAAACGAAATTTGTAAAGATAGGGTCATTATACTTTACCATATTAATTTTTTTTGGTAAAGACTCTAAAGATTATCGTTCATATTTGAAATACAGTGCCAACTAAGGTAGCTGCTAAAATTTTTTTTTCTTTTTTTTTTTGGTTGGGCAAAAAAGGTCTAATTTGAAGTTTTTTTTATATGGGATGTCTAACTAAAGAAAGGAGTTATAAGTAAAGTAAAGAAATTGGACTCCTAAATAGTGAGCAGTTACTTTATTGGTTATTCTGAAAAATTAAGGGATTCTAAAATTTAATATCCACCTAAAGACAATTTTTTGAGGATATTGAGTTTGGGGAAGAATAAGGTTAGAGGCTTTGTCTTGAAAGAAGAATTGATAAAAATTCCAGAATCAATTCATATAGTTGCTTTTGATAAAGCAAATTCATAACTTCTACAAAACATTGTAAATGATTCTCCTACTCAAGATAATTTAGTTGTTCAGGAAGAACAAACTCAAGATCATCAAGAACTTGTGTGACCCTAAAGACAATTTTTGAGGATATTGAGTTTGGGGGGAAGAATAAGGTTAGAAACTTTGTCTTAGAGGAAGAATCGGTAATAATTCCAGAACCGATTCATACAGTTGTTTTTTTTATAAAACAAATTCAGAACCTCCTCCAAACATTGTTATTGAATCTCCTATTCAAGATAATTTGGTTGTTCAAGAAGAGCAAACTCAAGATCCTCAAGAACCTGTGCTTCACGAGCCAATACCTTTACGAAGATCCACTAGAGAAAAGAGAAGTGCTATTTCAGATGATTACATGGTATTTCTCCAAGAACATGAGAAAATAATGGTATGATGGAAAATGATCCAATTAACTTCCGCCAAGCCATGCAAGATTCCAATTCAGAAAAGTGGATTGAAAAAATGAATGAGGAGTATAAATCCATGCAAGACAATAAAGTTTGGGAACTTGTCCTATTACCAGAAGGTGTGAAACCCATTGGTTGCAAATGGAAATTTAAAACCAAGCGGGATTCTAAAGGTAATGTGGAAGAGATATAAGGCTCGTCTTGTAGCTAAAGATTATACTCAAAAGGAAGGGATTGACTTTAAAAAAGACTTTCTCTCCAGTTTCATCAAAAGACTCTTTTAAGATAATCATGGCTCTTATTGCACATTATGATTTGGAGCTTCATCAAATGGATGTCAAGACAGCATTTCTTAATGATGACATTGATGAAACAATTTATATGGTACAATCAGAAAACTTTGTGTTTGGAGACCCAAAGAATATGGTATGCAAACTGAAAAAAAAAAAAAATTCATTTATGGACTAAAACAGGCATCTTGACAATGGTACCACAAATTTCATCAAGTAATTCTCTCATTTGGTTTTGCGATGAATCTGGTTGAGGATTGTGTGTATCACAAATTCAGTGGGAGCAAGTACATTTTCTTAGTCCTATATGTCGATGACATTTTGTTAGCCACCAATGATATAGGCATGTTGCATGAAACCAAAAGGTTTCTGTCAATAAACTTTGAAATGAAAGATCTTGGTGATGTTTCCTTTGTATTAGGAATTCAAATACACAGCGATCGATCTCGGAGTATTTTAGGATTGTTACAAAGGAGTTATATTGAAAAAGGTATTTAAGGTTTGGTATGCAGGAATGTAAATCGGATATTTCAGTTGCTAAATGAGGCAAATTCCATCTCAGTCCGTGCTTAAAGGTAAAACTCAGAAATTCAGTAAATGCAAAGATTCTCTATGCATATGTATACCCGATTATGTACGTGTCCAGATTTAGCGTACATAAGTGGGATGTTAGGAAAATATTTAAGATTCAGGAAATATAAAGATTCTCTATGCATCATCTAATGTATATTCGAGTATGTACGCGTTCAAATTTAGCGTACATAGTTAAGATGTTAAGCGAATGTTTAAGATTCAGAAAACGCAAAGATTACCTGTGCATAATTGGGATGTTAGGTAAATATTTAAGCAATTCAGGAATATGCAGCTAAAAAAAAAAAAGGTTATAAGGTATTTAAAGAGATCAAATTATTATATGCTCTATAGAGATCAGTTGGAGATCACTGGTCATTCTAACTTAGATTTTGTTGGATGCCAAAATACCTTATAACCTTAGACTTCATTTATCTGCTAGCTGGTGGTGCAGTTTCTTGGCGCAATGCCAAACAAATTCTTACAGTTTCACCCACCGTGTTAATAGAATTTATAGTATGTTATGAGGCATCTAATCAAGGATTTGGTTGAGGAACTTTGTCACTGGGCTGCAAATTATGGAAGTAATTGAAAGACCACTTAAGTTATACTGTGACAATAAATCAGACGTCCTATATTTCAACAATAATAGGAGTGCAATCAAGTCAAAAACACATTGACATTAATTTCCTTGTTATTAAGGAAAGAAAGGGTACAAAGTGGACAAATTTTCATACAACACTAAAGGACAAACTCCATAATAGCAGACCTTTTTACGAAGGGTGTTCCACCCAAGGTCTTTCATGAGCACACAGCTCACAAGGGTGTTTTACAGTTTGAGAAATTTTTGGTTTAGTGGGAGTTAGTCATTTATGTAATTTTGTGTTCTGTATTTTTGGTATTAAGTATGCATACTTTTATATTTGGATATATTTTTTGATTAGATATAAAGTTTGGTATTCAGTTATTACACTTTGTATAATAAAGTTGTTGATTGATCTCACTAAGGTAAAGTTGGACAAGTTGAAAATTGACATGTAAAGACCACCTACATGTAATTTTCATGCTACACATTTCATAATGAATCTGTGTCATTTGGTTGTGTCAATATTAGTGATCATTGATGGGTTGAGTTATGATTGATATAGCGAAAACTGCTTTGGTTCTATGTATTGACATGACTAATGGACGAGATTTTAGGCATATGCCCGAGGTATATAATGACAATTTTGAGCTCATAAAGTCTGACACATTTGTAAGGAAACGTATGTGACCAGTGGGAGATTATTAGAATTTTTGGGTCACATATGTATTATATAAATGTGTTAGGGTCATTATTTAATTTGCCAAAATTATAAAGTGGTCTACTTAATATTAACTTTATGGCTAAGGGTATA
>BDMB01000021.1:2736472-2920192 GCA_016859785.1 Macrotyloma uniflorum | reverse complement strand
TATATATATATATATATATATATCTTTAATTATTATACAAGTATTAAGTATAAAGGATTGTCTGAAAATAATAATGAAATATGTTGTGCTAATTATGGAATAATTGTATTTTTTTTGAGTTATATAATTATTATAAAGTATTATTTAGTATAATTTTAGTATTATTAATTTTTGAGTTAAAAAAGTTTATAAATTTTTTTATAAAAGTTTGTTTAGAATATTAGTATCACGTAAATGAGTATGTATAATGAATGTATATGTATAATGAATATATGTAATTGAGTATGATTATAATTATTTGAATAATTATATATATATATATATATATATATATATACTTGGATATAATTGTATATATAATTTTGATATTAAAATTATATATTATTATGATTGATTTTATTTATATTAATTTATTTTTATAATTTTTTTTTTCTAATTTGTTGATATTAAGTATCTTAAACACTGACTACATAGATTAATTTTAAATGTTACTTAAAAAATATTTAATTTTTGTTTTAATTTGAATCTTTGTAAAATTTATTATAATATAATTTTATAATGTATTAATGTTTTCAAATAATAAACTGATGTAGATATAATAAATTATATATTTGTAGTTTTCATATTTATTATATTTTGATAATATTAATATTATCTAGATATTTTATTTTTTTATAGATATAAAATAAATATTTTTAGATTAATTTTAAATATTATGTGGAATTTCTTGAAATTTTCTTAATAAGTTTTTTTTTACTTTCTCAAAAATAGAATCTAAACCATATGCAAGCTCAAATAGAGTATATTACTCCCATAACCTAGGTGTTTGAGGGGCAAAGATAGAAAAGAAAAAAAAAATTGCTAATGATGTACTTCCTTAATTAGTTGAAAAGTGAAGAGAGAGAAAAAGTTAAGGAATGAGACATGTTCACTTTCTCATAGATGTGTGTAAAACGACTAAATGAACAAACTTACCAAAAACCAAATTTAATTACAAAAAGGTTTAAATTTACTTCGATTCCTCACTAAAATCAAAATTAACCAAAAAAAATAAATATTTTAGTTCATATAGTTCCAAGAATATGTAATTTTAATTCATAGATTTTTTTTAATTCTTTAAAATTAAATAATTTTAAATTATTGTTAATATGTTATTTAATTATTTATAAAAAAAATATATGTTTATAAGTGATAATAGTTTTAATTACTAATATTTATATATGATAATATTAGTAAATTTAATACATGTTATTTTGATGGATATATTTTTTTTAATAATTGAATGATGTATAATAATCGATAAAATATTATTTAATTTTAAAAAAAAAAAAAACTGAAAGACCAAATCTGTAAATAAAATTTTATAAGAATTAAAATTATACATTGACAAAATATAAATATCACAAGTAGATTTGAACCTTAAAAAATTGAATTCTTTTAAGAAAAAATCGTATTGAGGGAACTGTTTTGATAAAACGGTGCTGTTCAATTCTTTGAAAAAAAAAAATCAAATCATATACAATAATAATATCAAATGGAAAACCAAGTCAAACCAAACCTTATTCAAGCTAAAAATAAAAATTATTTACAAAGATAGAACTACTTTTTAAGATTTGTTCGTTTATAAAGTGATTCAATTTGGTTATTTAATAATCTAAATCTTGAACAGCCCAAGCTGATTTAGTAAAACAGTTTGTCACGTTATAAAATAAATAATTACATCAACTTCACTTTGACATTTATGAAGAAATGTTACAATTCCCATTTTCATTTTTCCTTTTATGAAATCACAACTATATTTGGAAACCCACTTTACAACTATAATATTATGTGAATTCATTATTACTTCTGAAAAAGAAAATTAAGGTTAATTATAATTTGATACCCATATTTTATAAAATTTACAATGACAAAGAAAATAGTTTTAGCATCTCATTTTTTTAGAGACTTTTATTTTTAAGTCTCTAAATAAATATTTAATTGTTTATAAACTTTTATTTTTTTTAATGTCTTTACTACTTGTTTTTAGGGATTATTATTAAGCGATAATGACAGGATAATTATCAAATGATTTATTATGCGAATTACTTACATGTAATTTTTTTTATAAACTTTTTAATAAAATTAAAAATTGAACAAAATTATATATAATCAAAACCAAAATAGCATATAATTCAAAAATTAAAAGACTAAACTTAAAGAAAAATATTAAAAACTAAAATGAAAGATTTCTTAAAATATCATAACCAAAAATTATAAGAGTAATGATATACATTAATTTATTTTTTTAGATATTTGTACAATACTCATAAATAACTGAGTATTATATTTACGTTCATCATATATTATTGAGATATTATTGAGTGTCCAATTAAGTAAGAAAAAAGTAAATTTTTTATTATTTAATGCATTATATTTGTGTATGTACTGAACACAAATACAAGCCATTAATAATACGTATCTCATGAATGTTTAAAAAAAAACGGTATATGTTTAAAGTTTTCGAAATTATAGTTAAAGAAAGACAATAAAGCAAACCTGGAAGAAACCCCAGTCTCTGCATGCATGATCAAACTTGTGAAGCTCGTTTTCATCTTCAGACAAGAGTTTACTGAGATCGATGACTGGTACTTGATTTGTGTGAAACTCAACGGGAGGGTCTTGGTTTGGATGAATGTATCGATCTGGAACTTTGGTCATGGCCTGCTTAGCTAGCTCATGAACGGAAGGCACCATGAGAGAGCTTCCAAGCTTTGCTATTTGCGAATCCATAACTCAGACACCACCTTCATGCATCAGAGCTTTCTGTTAATTATAAATGCTTTGCTAGGGTTATTTTATTCAGTAACGTACAAATATGAATGTATATATTATATATAACCCTGCTAATTCAAATTCAAAGTTCTTGGTCCATGCGCAATTCAATTTTTAATATGTTTTTCAGATAAATCTAGTTGACTAGCTTCTGAATGAAATTTAGAGTAAACTACATCCATATCTTCTAAATTTTGAATAATTTAGAGTAAATTATACTTTAGTTTTTTGAAATTTTACATAAATATTTATTTTATTTTCTAAATATTATATTTTACCTACTTTTACACTGTATATGTATTCTTTTTAAGTTTTAAATGTTACACTTACATTTAATAATTTAAAAATAGAGTGCTTAAATATAATTTAAAAGAATTTAAAGAAATTTCATTATAATTTCCTTTAAATTTATTATTATAGGTGGTTAGACATGGGGTGGGAATAAGTTAATTTTTGTTATTTATTCTGAATTTTTTTAACGAGTCATTCCTTTGAATATGAACGTAACCTAAAATCCATGACATAAGTCAACATTACTTATTTTTTTATTACTCTTCACATTATAAAGGGAAATTCTATGATATATATTTTAAAATAAATAATATAGTCATAATATAGTATCATATTCTATAAATATATAATTTATTAAATAAAAGTTATTAATATATTATTAACTAAAAATATTTTTTTTAATATAATATATAAAATATCAAATCTGACTTAGATTATTCTAAATATATCTTAAAATTGTCTTTAAAAAGAAGTTTTAAGTTTTTTTTTTTCTTTCTGTTTACCAAAGTATAATTTCATAATAAAAACCCTTTAACATCAACTTCTAGATTTGATAAGAATGTTTAGGTCAAGTTCAACCTTATTAATTATGCAATAAGCATAGAAAATTAAGTTATAAACTATATTTTCCTTTTAAGAATTCAATCTATATATGGAAGTGATGTATGCATTAGACTTTTTTTATATAACAATGTCAAAGTTCTGCGTTTTAGGAAAATTCCCAACACTGCCAGCAAAACTTATTTCTTTCGACAAAATTTTAATTTGAAATTTTACTTGGATATAATAAAAAAATTTGTCACTTAAATTGATAGAATTTATCACTTAATATTTTTTTATAGTATCTTCTTTTACAAACAATCTGAATTTAGACATAATCAGATATTAAATGCAAAAAAAAAAAATTCTATAATCATGGGTTGATATTGCATTGTGAAAAACTAACTATTTTCACTAAAATCATGGCATGGTTATAAATTAATAATGTATAAATCATAACATTTTTTAATAACATTATATGATGTCAAATTTATATTAAGTGATATAACAATATAATATTTCGTAATATACAATTTTTTATACCAGTTGAATCCGAATTTAAAATCTAAAGCTACTATACTTACAGTTTTAATAAAATTTATACAAAATAAATTACTATCATAATATGGACTTCGATGAATAAAAAAATAACTATATTCACAACGTCTTTCTAAAGTGGAAAGACAACAAAACTTACCAAAACAATAAAAACCGAGTAGAGTTTGCTTTTACTATGTATAAACAACAGAAGTTATGTCTAATATATCGGAATTATAAAATTATTATTGATTTCTGATAATAAATAATAAATAGGATAATATAAAAAGTAAATTATTCTTAATTAATAAATATATAATATTTTAGCATTTTTTTCAAATTCACGATATATTAAATATCAAGAGTTTATTAATTAAAAAATGAAAATATTTGACAGAATAAGATTTTGTAAATAAATTAACAATTTGTATAGTCGAAGAAATAAAAAACTTTTGTTGTCACAATATATAAAAGTTGGTTCAGAAAGAAGAACACATATGTTAAAAAGAAGTCAACGTAATCAAACAACTTAGTCGTTGTTAGAGCCATGAGACGATATTCATCTTTAGTAGAAGAAAGAGAAACAATATCTTATTTTAGAATAATATAAAAACCTATAGTAGACTTACGATCAGTAAAGTGAACAGCCTAATCAGTATTAAAGTAAGCATGCAATTTTTAGGAAGATGATGAGGAAAATAGAAGACTTTAAAACTGAGTACCACAAAGATATCAGAAAATGCGGAGAACAACTGTCCAATGTACTGTAATAGGAGAAATAATAAACTGACTCACAACATCACAACATAAGCAATATGAAAACAAGTAATTATTAGATATACTAGATTACCAACAATAGTACGATACATAGTGGGATTAGGTAGAGGAACATCATCAAAAGTAGTATATTTCACATTAAGCTCAATAGGGGTGTTAGATGTGTGAGTATCAGAAAGAAGAGTCTATTCTAGAATAATGTCAATATACTTAGATTGACAAAGAAGATAGCCTTTAGGAGAATATGCAACTTCAATACCCAAGAAATAACGAAGAGGTCCTAAATCCTTTATTTCAAAATGTTTTGTCAACTGTAATTATAACTTTCCAATTTCATCATATCATCTCCAGTAATTATCATATCATCAATATATAAGTTAAGAATAATATGACCATGAGAAGTAGTCTTCAAAAACAAAGCAGAATCATAATCACTAGAGAAAAATCCAAGAGAATTAATAACTATGGAGAACCTTTCAAACCAAGCTCGGGGAGCTTGCTTAAGACCATAAAGAGCCTTTTTTTTAACTTACACACCTCCCCTGAATTATGAGAAACACCTAGAGGAGGTATCATCATGTACACTTCCTCTCTTAGATCACCATTTAATAAAGTATTTTTAACATTCATCTGAAAGATATCCCACTGACAAACAAATGCAACAATAATAAGAGTGTGAATGGTAGTCATCTTAGTAACTAGGGCAAAGGTTTTTGCGTAATTCAAACCATATTCTTGAGAGAATCCTTTAGCAACTAGACAAGCTTTATAATACTCAACAGACCCATCTAACTTTATTTTAATCTTGTAGACCCATCGAGAGTCAATAGCTTGTTTACTTGGAGGAAGAGATACCAAGTCCTAAGTAGTTGTCTTATATCACACAGAAAGTTCTTCTTGCAGAGTCTATTGCCAAAATGGATCAAGAACAACCTCTTGATAAGAGGATGGTTTAGAAAAACTATGAATTATGGTTAAGAATGAAAAAAAAAATGAAGAATAAAAGGAATAAACAAAATTTGGTGATTGAGTGGACTTACGAACACATGAAGGATAATGAGGAGGTGGAGGATTACCAATCATAAGAGGTATTTGGGAAATCATGGGGACATCTTGAGATGATGTAGTACAAGTATTAATCCTGCAAAATTCAATTTCAATATTATTTATAACATCATTATCATCTTTAGAAAAATTATCAATACAAATGATCGATATCTGATTTTTGTAGGGTTGTGAGAAGACTCTAACATGGTATAGAATGGAATGTGCTCATTCAAAATAACATGACGAGAAACATAGAGTTTATTATTGATAAGATCATAACAACAATAACCTTTTTTACCATCTCATAACCCAGAAAAACACATATTGTAGAACGAGAGGAGGATAATTTACTAAGTTTACTTGTGGATGAAAAATAAAGCAGATATAACAAAAAACTTTTAAGGAAGAGTAATCAAGAATATTAACCATACGATTTTTTAAAGGGAGACATACTTGAGAAAATAGAGTATGAAATTCGGTTAATAATATAAACAGAAGTAAGAATAACTTCTCCCTAAAATTAATTAGGAATTGAAGTAGATAATAAAAGAGAACGAGTAGTTTCAAGAATTTGAAGTTTTCTTTCAACAACTCTATTCTGTCGAGGAGTATTAGTACAAGAAGTTTGATGAAGAGTACCATTAGAGGCAAGTAACTCACAAAATTTATTAGAAGTGAATTCACCACCCAAATCACAACAAAAACACTTAATAACACTATTATATTGGGTTTTAAGTAAAGCACGAAACATAATATATATATATATATATATATATTAAAAAACTCAGAATGATGTTTCATGAGATAAACTCAATAGTAACGAGTATAATCAATAAATGAAATATAATAATGAGATCCACCTTTGATAGGAATTGGTGATGAACCTTATACATTAGAATGAATCAAGTCAAAAGGTGCATGAAAGATAGAGACACTTTTGGTAAAAGGTAAGGAAGTAAATTTAGTAAGTTTACAACCACAACAATCATAAATATCATTATTTGTAACTTGCCCAAAACTCCATTGGAGACTAAGTAGTTTAACCTAGAAGAAGAAACATGTCCAAGGCAAAAATGCCATAAATAAAAATTAGATGGCGTTGAATTCAAACTAAAAGATAATAAATCAACACTAGAAGTTGTAACAGTTGGAACTTTCAACTCATCCAACAAATAAAGTCCCCCTATTTACAGTCTGTCTCAATCACTCTCCCTGATTGAAGATCTTGTACATAAAAATTAATATAAGGAAACAAAACTGAGTAATCAGATTAACATAATTGACTAATAGAGATAAGATTTTGTTAGAATATCATATAGAATATTATATATTTATTAGTATTTATTAGTTGAGGGTAATATAGTCTTTATACTATTTATATATTGTCCTATTTATATTCTTGTTATAACTTATATCTTTTAGGGTTTTTCCATATGTTATTATCATAAAGTCTATTTCTCGTTTTCTCTTTCCCTTGTCTCTTCTCTTCATGTTCTTATGTTATCATGGTATCAGAGCTTATTCTAGCAGGTTTGTTAGGCCTATTGGGCAACCTCTGTTATCGGGCTATTGTTGGACCATCCATATGTTGGCCCACGTTCGAGTTGGGACGTCTCAACGTGAAGGGGTGTGTGTTAGAGATCTCATATCGGCTAGAGATAAGACCAAATTAATATATATAAAGTGGGTGCAAACCTCACCTTATTGAGCCGGTTTTATGAGGATAAGTTAGGCTTAAAGTTCACTTCTGTTATGGTATCATAGCCTATATCTCATTTGTTTCCTATTCTAGTAAGTTCGCCTGGTCTGGCAAGCATCCATGGAGGGGTGATGATAAGGAAGTCCTACATCGACTGCCTCAGTTTGAAATGTTTACTAGAATAGGATCGTCTAGTTAGGCAGGTATTTGTAGAGGAGGAATGTTGAGAGAAGACCCACATTGCCTACCTTAGTTTGTAGAGTGCGGCTTATATATAGGTTAGGCAACTTCATTTAGTACCAATTGATTTTAGGATGAAATCTGACATGGTATCAGAGTTAGGTTTGTTATTAGAGTTGTTGTAAGGCAATATAATCTGTCTTGACACTATTTTACAATTTTCGTTATGCAATTTAATGTGATAATTTGAAAATTTTCGACAATTTCTTATTACTCAGTCACATCTCATGTTTGTCTCATTCTTAAAAGGTTTGTCTTCTTCGAACTTTTTAGGTATGTCCCTCCTTTATGGATCCTTGATTCTGGTGTCTCACATCATATGTCATACCATCCTAAGTCTTTTATATCTTTAAATTCTACCTAAACTATATCTGTTATGATTGTTGATGACTCCTCAATACAAAATATTACACCATGAGAACTATTTAGCTCAAACACAATCATTATACATTTAAATATTTTATAAAGTTCAAACTCACAATGCACAATCCATTTCACCTCCCACTTCAAATTCTTTGTCCCACAGCCTCTTAGGAAATTAATCACTCGGGCACACAGACTCATAGGTTTTAAGCCTTGTTAGGCTTTAAGCCTCCACAAACACCAATGTCATCATAAATCATATACATCATTGCTATCAAAATTGATCGACACCCTTGTCATCCCAAATTCTTTTAACCTTAGTCACATTTCACCATTTAATAGTCACATCATCATTATTAATCTCATTTCATAATTTCTCTATTAATCACATTATTCTCAAAATTCATCATAATCCATATTATTTGTTACAATTCATCATGATCCATACTATATTATAGTTTCACAGTCTAGTATATTCCAACGTCATACCATATTTAACAATTTCACCAAATAAATACACCGCAATCCCAAAATCATCACTAATTTCATTTCATAATTCACCACCAATCATAATATTTCCAATTCATCATAAATTATAATATTTTTCACAATTTATCATAAGTCATAACATAAATAATTTTCACAGTTTGTACATATATAGTGACATCTCATATTCCATAAATTTCACCAATATCAAATCCACAAATTTCATCTCAATAAAATATAGAATATTCCATAATATGTTATCACCATTATATAATTTTAAAAATTTCCCACAATAAAATTTCTAGTCAAGAAAATACTAAAGTTTACGGCACATATTCAGTAATTCACTTATATAACAATCATTTCATCATATTGTATCAAAATTCACATCTATAAATTCTTTTTAATTCATTTTAAGAACATAATTAATTTTCCAAAATAGTATATTCCATTCAAACGAGATATTTTCACTCAAGCAAAACTATTCCTAAGAGCATTTTGCCATCTTCATAGCATGATCTTTAATAAAAAAAAAAAAAATCACATATTAAACTATACACATTATTTTTGGGTGAAAAAAAATTATTGACTAGTTAACCTCCAAAACTAAAACTTAACCTATGAATATTCTAATAAGTATTATTTATGAATTATTTGGTATTACCTACTTAAATATTATTTACGAATTATTTATAAGTATTTTGTATCGATATATCAATATGTATTTCCTATAGATATATCAATAAGTATTATTTATGAAAAGATATTATAAGTATTTTACTTACAATTACAATTAGATATGTATATATTGTTAATTACTACTATTTTACCTACAAGTTTTTAGCTATAAAAAATGATAAATAAAATCAGATTTTATTTATTACCTATCAATTATTGATATATAATTAATTAATTCTTTTCAATATATGATGAATTGTAATTGAAAAATTCAATTTCGATTGTGAATTGTATAAGACAATCAATACTTTAGTCGAAAGATAGGATAAAGAGGATTATTCATGTTTAAAACTTTTTTTCTTATGGTGAGATGTTTGACTATGCTAATTTAAAGGATTGACAATGAAATTAAGTGACTTAGATTCTTGTACTTATGAAATTAAGGTAAGGATAAAATTAATGCTAGTTTAGTTAAGTTAAACTCGAATGATTTCTTTCATTGTAACACCTTTATCACTCTCGCCAACGGCTCAATAAAATTCACAAATAATTTTCTTACTATAACCTTTTACTTTCTATAATGATTTTCATTTTTCCTTTCTCAAATTCCCATTATCTACATTCCCATTTTTATTACACATTTGTTGCACAAGCCTTCTTAAAATATAATGAAAATATATTTTTTTAAAATGTTTTGTTGTAGTTTTTAATTGCGGGTGTATTTAAATGATAAAAGGAGTTGATTCTAAAATGATTGAAAAATCAATTTTATTTATTTTAAAAATATAAAAGACTGAATACAATTAGAAAAACCCTCAAATTGTATCTAACACAAAAGATAAAAAATCCAAATTCTAATTTAACCTAATAAATATCAACAATATTTTATTCCAAGTGAAAGTAATCTCAAATGTGTTAATTGAGGTCTCAAATTCCAGTTTTATGTATAAAAATATTCAAAGAAATTCTTTATCAGAAATTAATCATCCACAATGTCCTTAAATTTTAATATCTATAACTTGATAAAAGAACATTATATTAACAAATTAAAATAGTGTAATAAAATAAACAAATCTATTAGATATTTGTATTAAAGAATTCACAATCATACGTATACAAATTAAATTCTATTTTTAATTTAACTGTATAGTTTAAAGTGATGGGTTAGGTCGAACAGTGACTCTATGATAACCCTACTTATAAGAATAAGAAAATATCTGAGGCAACTAAGCACAAAAGTGGACCACAAGGATTAGGTAGCAATAGTTATCCAATTACTGAGTCTTATCTCTTTCACCATTTCAAACTATAGAAATGAGTGGCAAGTAATGGCCATGCATGGAACTTCTCTTCTGGTGCCTTGTGTTCAGGAGCTAGCAAAAGAAGCCATTGAACAAGTTCCAGAACGATATGTTTGTCCCGATCAAGATCCACCTATTCTTTCCAACACAACTTCTTTCCCACAACTTCCTATCATAGACTTGCATCGATTGTTATCCGAAGATGCAACTGAGCTTCAGAAGCTCGACCTTGCGTGCAAACAATGGGGCTTCTTTCAGGTTAATCTCCCTTGTTCTCCTCCTTCAATTTATTATATTTTTCATTGCGTTTACTACATAGAGAAAACCAAACAGCAATTTAATCAAATATATTTTCAATTATTAGTGTTATCATTATATGGAAATGAAGTTATGCATCCGTCATATATATGATTAATTAATGATATTTAGGTCTAGTTTAAAAAATTAATGCTTTTCTTCTAGTAAGGAGGTAGGTGTTGAAACATATTCTCTTTCAATTTTTAGTACATGATATTTTGCGGCTAAGCACATGTTGTCTAAGAATTGAATAATAATAATAATAATAATAATATATATATATATATATATATTTTGTATGTAATTTATATCATGTATATCATCTAGTCAAGTTTGAATGTAATAAAATATTAAAAAATCATATAATAAAAATTTGGTTTATTTATTAATATTAAAAATTAGATATATAACTATATTAATGGATCATTAGATAATTTAATTTTAACAAAGATAAAATATGAGAAAAAAAAGAGAAATGATACAATTTTAAAAGATGATACGAATAAATACCTAATCATAACTTAATTAGTTTATTTATAACTTTAATTAATAATAAACATATGAATTTTGATTATGGGACAAAATTATAATTATGAATACAAATTACAAATATCTTATTCTATATAATAAAATTGACTAAACTTAAAAAATCATAAAAAATAATAAAAAAATTTCAAATGTAACAAATTATATATTTATTTCAAAGTTGAAATGTGAAAAATTCAATTTAGAAAGAATTAATAGAAGATAATAATATAACAAAAATTATCTTCAAAATAATAACAAAGATTAAATTAATTATAAAATTAAAATATTTATACAAAAATAAGTATAATTTATTATTAATGATAAGAAAATATAAAAATACAAAAAATAAAATATATAAAAAATACTATAAAATTATAAGAATATAAAATATGTATCAATAATTTACTTTTTAAAATAACTAGAAAATTTCTAAAATAAAAAAAAATGAAATCTACTTAATTTCTTCAGAAAACCACTTATTTTAAAATATAAATCTAGATAAATTTACTATATATTAGAAATAAAGTATGCTGTGTTTAGATTCTCGAAGACTTACCTAAAATCAATTGAGGTTGAACTAGACATCAAATGAAGGATGTGCCTCAACTACTCCGCCTAATTAATGACAAAATATATTATATTACATCAAAATTTATTTTAATAAGATTTTTTATTCATTATCCAACACTGACGTTTGGAGATATTCATTTCAGAAATTAATTAGAAATATGATCAATCTATTTTTCTCCCAAAATAGTTAGATTTTTTGTAACGAATCACCTACAATTGGTTATAGTATATTCAAGACATTGCAGCATCCACGTAAGTTTATTTGCATTTTACTATTTTAATTTGCAAATTAATTACAGCTTATAAACCATGGAGTGGATCCTTCAGTGGTGGAAAATATGAAGATTGGTGTTCAACAATTCTTCAACCTTGGAATGGAAGAGAAGCAGAAGTTTTGGCAAACACCAGAAGATATTCAAGGGTTTGGTCAGTTATTTGTTGTATCAGAGGAACAAAAGCTAGAATGGGCAGACATGTTCTATGTTCAAACGTTTCCATTACATTCAAGGAATCCTCGTCTTATTCCTTATATTCCCCAACCATTCAGGTTGTCTACCTCATTTCTATGTGTTAACAGCACCATTGATTTTTTTGTTGGTACCTCATGGAGATTCTGTTTCATTGCAGAGATAATCTAGAGAAGTATTGTTTGGAGATGAAAACATTGTGCATCACAATCATTGGCCTTATGACAAAAGCTCTTAAGATCGAAAAAAGCAATGAACTGTTGGAGTTATTTGAAGATCCAAACCAAGGAATGAGGATGAATTACTACCCTCCATGTCCCCAACCTGAACGAGTCATTGGAATCAAACCTCATTCTGATTCTGGTTCTCTTACCATCCTTCTCCAAGTCAATGAAGTTGAAGGCCTTCAAATAAGAAAAGATGGGTTGTGGGTGCCTGTTAAACCCCTCTCTAATGCTTTTGTCATCAACGTTGGAGACATGTTGGAGGTAAGTGGATCACTTGAGCACAAAACCATTCACTTACTCTTTTTTCTCATTTGACATCTAAATCATCTTACAACTATTTCAAGTATAAGACAAAGGAGAAAAACATACCTTTAATACCACAGTACCGTAAGTGTTATTCTTGAACTAGATTTGAAGTTTCATCATAGTAATAATACATTATGTATTAAACAAAATTATTTATTATCTAAATTATTAACATAAAGCTTCAAAATTTAATTAGAGAACTTAATAATATGGAACATGGTGGAAAATGGTGGTAAAACAGGAAAAAAAAAAAAAAGAGAGAGAGAGAGAGAGAGAACATCATGAAGAGAAGTGAAATACGTGTAATTTTATTATATGAGAGTGAAAACTTAAAAATGATATACCAATCATTTTGATATATATATATATATATATATATATATATATAAAGTAGAAAAAGTTAATTGGTTAGGTGTAGTTGTTATTATAAAATTAAATAAGGGTATATTACACATTCTATTTACATTCATACATATATATTTAGTCTTATAAGAGTTTTTAACCATTGTGGCAAATGTTTTGACAGATACTAACCAATGGGATTTACCGGAGCATTGAACACCGGGGAACAGTGAATTCAGAAAAAGAGAGGATTTCCATTGCTACATTTCATAGACCTCAAATGAACAGAGTTATAGGTCCCACACCAAGCCTTGTTACTCATGAAAGACCTGCATTGTTCAAAAGTATTGGAGTAGCAGACTACATGAATGGATTTCTTAAACGTGAACTGGGAGGAAAATCATACATGGATGTCATTAGGATCCAAAACGAGATTGGTTATTAATTTATGATCATGGAAGTGGTAACTACAAGCAACAACTGTAGCAGTAAGTTGAATCATTGTTCATGACATCAAGCTGTAAATGTTTATCAAGCTAGTATCGGTTACTGAAGATGTGTTATGCAGAAAAGGTGCTATAGGAGAGTCTCAAACCTTTTATTAATGAAGTCTAGATAAACACTTATTCAGTAAATATTTGATTATGAAGTTGAATAACTACTTGTACAGGTTGTTGGAAATTGTTCTGCGACAAATTATGAGTGGTAGATTACACCATGGATAACTCTATTTTGATAAAGTTCTAGGGTTCACAATTAGGCCTCATCATCAATGGCCAAACGAATTCATACTGATGTGAGATTTCATTACTTTAATAGATATGGCTGGATTAAAAAAAGTTGGGTTCTTAGGCATCATCATCAATTACCAAACAGTCCCAATTGCTACACGGATTTAATCAATTTAATGGATATGGCAGGTAAAAAAATTGAATTCTTATGTATTGATGTAGAGAATTGGATTTTAATTTTTAAAATTTGTGGACATATAACTCGATTAATATTTTTTTATATATTCTTTATAATATTTTTATTTATCATATTTAATATCGATTTTCTCTTAAATTAAATGATTCAAAGGTTTTAGTTTAGGGTTCCTCAATTTTAGTTCCCTTTCTTCTTTAGTTTATTTTAGTAACTCCACTTATTGAATGAGTTTTTATCTTGTTTTGATTGGTCTTTCATTTTCTCTCATTTTTCCTTATACCTTTTTTTTATTTTTGTAGATAAAAATCGTTGACAAGAATCATAAAGAATAAATTAGGATATTGTTGTTAAGTAGAGTTTGAGAGGAAGAATTTAGGATTTTGCATTTAAAGAGAATGAGAAAAGAGAGAATTAGGACTTCAATGCTTTATAAATTGATTTAGAGTTTTGAGTTTGTAGTGGATAGTACTAAGGTGTTCTTCTATTTTTATGGGTATTTATTTTCCTATTAAAATATTTTTTTATGATTGGTATTCTTTCTGTAGATTTCTATGAATTATTTAAGGAAGAATAGAACAACGAAGTTTCAATGATATTTTCTATTAATTGAAGGCAATTTTTCCTTCAAATTGTTTTGATTATTTTGGTATTATTTTTATCTCGTTACAAACAAGTGATTTGAAATTTTAAGAAATGTATAAACATAATTTTGACAAAGTGGCTAAATTAATTAATTTTGTACAAGAAAGTTTGAAAAAAAAATATATAATTAATATAAATCAAAGCAACAACATATATCTATTTTGAAACTGAAATATCAACTATTACTTAAATTCTTGAATATACAAGAGTTGATATTTTAAAAAAAAAATTAGAGAAAATTGACTCTATTGATAAAAAAAATGAACTAGAAACATATTTCAACAAACTTATTGTGGATATAGATGCAAACTTTTTGCTTTAGTAAAAAAAAATATTCTTCACAATTTCTCATTCTATAAAAAAATATGGATAAAGATGACAAACTTTTTGCTTTAGTAAAAAAAAAAAAATTTCACAATTTCTCATTCTATAATTAAGAGAATTTTTAGTCCCTCACATTTTGACAATGACCTTTAAGATGGTATTTAGTATCAATTTTTTTTTAAGAAAATTAAATATAAGCAATATTTAAGACACTTGTTCATACTTAGAATTAGTTAAAAATCACTATAACTCGATTCAATGGTCTCAATATATCATTGGTATATTGCACGAAAGTTCTCTCTCCTTTTCGTCCCATGCATGTATTTTCCTACTTTAACTCGGTT
Source organism: Macrotyloma uniflorum (assembly GCA_016859785.1). Taxonomy (NCBI): domain Eukaryota; kingdom Viridiplantae; phylum Streptophyta; class Magnoliopsida; order Fabales; family Fabaceae; genus Macrotyloma; species Macrotyloma uniflorum. The sequence continues at coordinate 2,904,445 of BDMB01000021.1, read as the reverse complement.
ATCTCCTCAGTATTTTGTTTCCTCAACTGATTTCTTTCTTTACTATTTTATTTCTTCAATTCATCTAATAGATGTTTATCTTCATTCAAGGAGGTTTCAGCATGTCTTCTCAACTCGTCGTGACTCATCATATTACGTGTGAGGACTATGAATTTGAACATAAATCAGTCATAGGGTGAGCGTAAAAAATATACTTATTGGGGGATCGGTATCTCGAATTGGTCCTCCCACAAGTCTTCTACGTCTCCTCAAGTATTCTAAAACTTTGTTAGTCTACAATCGGGGTTGTACCTATGATTGTACTTCAAAGCTCAAGTTAGTAATACAATTTAGGTAAAGTGTTTAGTGTGTAATTAGAGATAGATGATTATATTTGGTTAATACTACAATCTATTTATAATACTATTTAGTAACAAATTATCTTGATGGATTCGAATTATTAAATTCAATAGGTGTAGTGTATTTAAACTGACAGATTTAACGAGTGTTGTGGATCTCAACTAATAGGTATGGTGAATCTAAACTAATAGATTTAACTTATTGAACTTAACACGCTAGACTCGTCTTACTAGATTAAATCTCATTGGACTTTGTTTTCAGACTTTTTTATGCAATTTCATGATGAAACCGAGTAACTTTCATATGATTGGAGATGCTCTCGATCATCTATTTATCGGCTATGTATATTTTAACTTAGTTTTCAATATAATTCACATCTATATAATCTCAATAATTCACCATACTAGAATTTCCAATTAAACAACACTAAATTTCTCAACTAATCAATAATTTAATATTATAACATTCATTCTATCATATTACCTCATCATTCATCTACATAAACTCATTTTAATTTATTTTAGACTTTAATTTATTTTCTAGACGCATTCTCACTAAAAAAATATTTTTACTCTAGCGAAAATAATCTCAAAGATAATGTTTCAAGTCTAGAAAACCCTCGCTCAAGTAAGAAAACTCGTCACTCAAGAAAGGAAATCGCCATTCAAGTGAAAAAAAGTCTCAAGAGCTACTAGAAAATTTTTACTCAAGTGAAAAAAATCCATAGGCTAGTTCTAAAGGTTGCCGCTTAAGCAAAAATAACTTGCTCGAGTAAGAGTCCTTATGTAATAGGTAAGAAATCTAAAAGATTTATGATTAACCTCTTAATCCTAATTAATGGAAAACATTGATATTTTATACGTATTTCATGCAATATTAACGGATTGTTCATCATATAATTGACAAAAAAATACATTTTACATAATTGTACTTAAACACACTAGAACATATAATCAAACAATTAATTATAAAAAGTTTTACATGATTAAATCGAAACTTCAAACTTTTCTTTAAAATAATCTCAATATTCTACTTAATTTTATAAGAATCTAATCACACATAACAATATATATTATTATAGAATTTGAATAAAAATCACAAATATTTTTATAAAAAATCTAAATCTTCAATTTAATATTATATAAAAATTTTAAATATTACCTAATTAAAAATTTTAATCAATATAAAATTCTCTTCTCATCAATATTTACTTTTATATATTTTTAGATTTCTAAACACATGAAAAATAGTAAAAAATATTTAAAAAATTAAAAAATTTGAAAAAAAATTATAAGAGAAATTGAAAAGGATGAAATATAATTTCTAAAAATAATAAAAATAAAAATATTAAAAAAATAAACTTTTTATATTGTAGATAAAGTTACCAAATCTTAACTCGATCACTCAATTGACCTAATAAATCAACTAATGAGATATAAATTTTAAGATGATAAATTTGATTTTTGCCGCATATTAATTCCAAATGTCATAAACCTATTCAATGTTCACGCCCATTCACAACCCAATTTCTTCATTTATTATAAAGGTTTCCTTTGCAAGCTCACTCCAACACGTGGCAGGCCTTGGTGCTTGGTTGTTCGGACAAATGCCGCTTCCATTTTCTGACAATATCATATCATTACATGTATCATCTGGTGTCATTATTTCTAATAATTTTTAAAAATATCATCAAAATTATAGATATTATTCCATATCTAAATTTATTTTAATAAAAAAGTTTTAAAAATTATAAATAATTTATTATTTTATATTTTTTAATTTAAATTTAATTATAATATATAATAATATTTATTATGGAATTAAATAATTTAATATATTAATTAACATTTTTTCAATAATAATTTCTTTCAAACAATTTATAATTTATTTAAATATTTTACTAAACATTTCTTAGAGATGTTTTAAGAAAATAACATATAAGTTAAAGATTAAAATATAATATTTAAATAATATAAATTATAAAACAATTATTTAAACCTAAAACAATTATTTTTCTATGTACATTCAAAATTTTTATTTATATTTAAAGTAGAAAAAAATAAAAAATATGACATAAGAAATAAAAAATAGAGTAAACTAAAAAAATAATATCTAATAAATATTATATATATATATATATTATCACTTTTAGTTGATATGTTGTAAAAGAAAAAAATATATTTGTCTTTAAATTTGTAAAAATGTTAGTAGACCTCAAATTTTGAATTTGAATTGAGTATGTTCTAATATAATCCTTATTGAAAGAATGGTAATGAAACTAACTATCATATGTTTAAAAGAACTTTAAGAATTTGGAAAAAAAGTTAAATTGATTTTGTAAAAAAAAACATATTAAATCTTTCAAGAAAATTGTTCTAAACATATCATATTTTATGGTAAAAGTTCAGGAACTCAACCTCTCCTATTTGATATAAAGGGTTGTAATAAATTGAGCAATCTACTTGTGAAGGGTTTGGTCTTCACCAAAATCATAAATTTAGTGTTTAAGCTTCTGTTTCTCCAACTATTTATGTCCTTCTAGTTCCTTTCTTCCATTGCACATTAATTGTTCGAGGACAGGTTCTTTTCAGTGGGTCTACCCAGCTTTGTTGCTAGATTCTCCTTTTGTTTTCTGACGAGAATTTCTTTGTTCTTTTCTCTATAACTCTTCACTGTTCCTCTGATCATCTTTCCTAAAACTTTTGTAAGTTTCTTGTCAGCATTTAATTAACATTTGTCCAGAAAAAGGTTCAAATATTTTTTTGTTATTGTATTTATATACCATCATCTAAACTTTTACTATGCTATGTTGTTGTGTTTCTAAGATTCTAAATGTGAAGTAGAAAATTCTAAGCAACATAATTTGACATTGTGTTCAGCTGATTCCAAGTAATCCAATTTGAATCCATGAACAAGGACAAAACTCTTCCATCACTTTTTATAATTATTATTTATATAACTCAAATTCAACATTTTAATTAATTGAAATGAAGATCCTTATTTGTACAAACAAGTAATGATTTGCACCTTCAAAATATATCATTTAATATCATAAAGTTAAATTTAAAAGCATAACTTGCCTTGAATATCTTTTTCTGGTTGACAGTGTTTTGTAAAAACTTTCTCAATATTGGTTTTTGGTCCTGAACTTTCAACATCAATAGTTTTTATCTCTGTATTTTTTACTAAAATTTCAATCCTTATACCCTGCACTTGTTCTGCCTACAAAGAGACCAAATTTTTAGCATATTTATTATCATATTAATATAATCATTTTTTTTTATTCAGTTAACAAAAGCATTAAGAAAAAAATTTGGGAAACTTAACTTGAGATATTTGATTGAAATTTTATAAAATTCAAAGATTTAATAGAATTTTTATTAATAAAGAGATCCAATAGACAAAAGGAACATTGGTCAAAGTTTAGTAGATACTTGAAAAAGAAAAGGTAGAGGATAAAAATTGAAAAGTCAGAGAGTAAATTGAAAATCTGAACACCTCAGAAGCAATTTTTTTATTTATTTATATATTAACTTGATTTGTCACTATGCTAAGGCAGCAAGAAAAATGGAGATGGAAGGAAGTAAAATGGCTGTATCTTGAGTGGGGTAGGGAGGGATACTCACTGGCCTTGTTCACAGATGGTCATGATTGATAAACAAGTTGGGATATTTATGATGGACTTCATTAATCAGAACCCATAAAGTCAAGGATCTTTCATTGCTAAACAGATTTTGGTGTCAGCCCTGAATGCAACATTAATGTTTTCACAGGTGAATTGGAATGCTCAGTATGCATGCCTCTCTACCAAACATGCCAGAGATTTTGCTTGGCTATCTAAGTCAAACTTCATTTGGTCTTTCACAAGTCTTCCCTTCACTCTCACCTCTAACCACATGCAATCCTAAATATTCATTCTGAGATGCTCATGCAGTGGTTTTTTGTTGGTACTGTCAACTGGTTTTCATGCTGATTTTTTAATGTGAGAACATCTCTTTTAGTACTAACACTGGATGAATATGCTATAGTTTAATTTAAGGGATCAAACTTAACACAAAAGGGTTTTTGTTTCATTTATACTTTTAGAGTACTAAATAATAATGGAACTTCTATCAACATACTTCAAAAACTTAACTATCTACCTACTTAGTAGGACTTTTTATTAGTTCCAAAGTTATTCTTTATCTTGCTAAATGCAGTTTTTATCATAACAAAATCATTTTAGTCTAATTTGAGCTTATATAATGGGAAAACAACCTTACTAGTCCTAATTATAATTTCATCCTATAAATTCTTTTTATGAATAATTCCCATTAAATAAGTTCTTTTTTTTCTCAAAACAGTCAGGTGTTCTATTGCAAATCTAATTTTTCTCAGAAGACAAGACAAAATGTTGTTGAAGTTATACAAGAATTAGTGTATGATTACTCTTCAATAGTTGTTTTACCCCATACCATGTACATATCCTACTATATATAATATATCCTTATTACATACATACGCTAGGCATGTACCTGCATAATTATTTATTATTCAAGTTCATACTAATTAATGTAAAACACAAAGAAAGGTATGTTAAAAAGTATTGGATTTACTAATACGTGAAACAAACTATTACTTAATTCTTTCGAAAGTACTACTTTTTTTCTTTAATCCCCTTTTTACACATGCAGAGTATTGACCAATGTCTTCGGATTTAAGCTCAATAGGTCATGCTATAGATCTGATTGTGATACTCAGTATACTCACTAACAGCTATGTTGCAATGAAAGATATGTGTCATCTAAATCAGAACATGTTCCATGAAAGAATGCAACATAGCTAATTGTCGGGCAGAAAAACATTACATTATGTGCAAGCAAACATCTAGCAGGCAAAAGAGCATAAACAGGTTCTCATAGCACTTTGTAAACTATGCTCAGCCCAACAGAAAAAAAAAAAAAAAATTGGTTTAGCATTTCTCCTGGCTGATCAGACTCAGCGAGATCCTGTCTTTACATTCTTTAATATATTTAGTGAGCAAACCTATTTTGATAAAATAGACTTCCACTTCTAAACATATGATACATATATTCACGCTTCAAAAGAAAGGAAACATCCTTGAATACTGCTCTACATCCTCTAACCTAGAGTATGTGACTGCCCTCCAAGGCCTAGACACCAGAACATTACTCAGTAATATTTCATCTAAAATATATTGCAGGGAATTGTGATCATGGCCTTCAAGTTTGGTGAGCCATGTGTAAAACTCTGAGCTTAGTTATTTGCATCTGACAAGAATGAAAGTCAAATACGCGCTACAGCGAAGATGAATGTATGTAGACTAACCATCAAAGTTCAACTTTCATCTGACTTGCTGACACAGTACCTACAATAGCATGTAGCAAAGGTAATTTGATTGAAAAAATGTAAGTTGACTTAAAGGGGTTATGTGTTGGGGAATGCATACCATCAACATCTTGGCTAGTCAGGGGAGCAGTTGTTGCAAAACTCATCTGTACGACATTGTGAAGCTCATCCTCCCATACATCAGACAGCTATTACAAATTGTGTCACAGTATGAAAATAAAAAGGTTGCAACATATAGTCAGGCAAAACATTGGATAACAGCAATTTCATATAAGCATAGGTAATTTGTTGCATAACAGCAAAGGATGGCCACAGAAACTCAAATGTAAGTTTGGTTGAGGAGGATTTTCAACATTCCTCATGTGCAGCAATCTACAGCAAAAATTATCCATTCACAAGTCTATCTTTTATAATTACTATTAATATGTTGTAGCAGCCAAACTTGAGGTGTTCACTCATATAAACAAAGAAATGATGCGCATGGGGAGTGAGAAATACTTGATATTGCAATGGATCAATACCTGATTTGGCTCCTTGAATCCACCATTCAAGGGAGCTAACTGTGGATGGATGTTCCTTTGAAGAATATCAGATGAGTTTGCCATGTTGGGAATAATTGGATGAATCAACCCTGGTTGAGATGGATGTAATGGAGGAAAAGCCATGGACATATCTAGAGGAAACCCTAGTGCAGAGGAAGGACCAGGCCGTTGTTGAAGAATCTGACATAATGTTCAGAATGTAACAAGGTAACATCAACACTTGAACAGAGTATAAATCTTTTCCCATTGGTATGTAAATAGATTAATAACTTACATCTTTAGCAAGAAGTCCTTCAATATTAAAATCCAGCCGTGGATTTACTGTTGCAAGTTTCATAGACAAAAACTGCCAAATGAAAAAGGCGGGTGTGTCAATTTAACTTGAAAAAAAAATGCAAAGAATTTTTAAAATATGTCAAGCATCAATATATTTTTTTAATTGAAACAGGTCTGCAAATACATCAGTACACTGGCTACAATCCAACTAGGTTGACACTCTAGTCAGTAACAATCAAAGCATCAACATATATACAGAGTAATTAGTAAAACAATTTATTTAGCATCTTCATTCAAGATGCATCAAAGATGACAGTGATCATAGAAGAATCAATAGTAATGATTCAAATGAGGTCATTTCAAATACATAGAAGAGTGTTATGGTAGTAAAGCATGCTAAATATTAAGAAGGTCAATGCAAATAAATATTGACACTAAGCTTAAGCAGAACCAGAACATCAAGTGCGAATCAGTTTACACGACTTAAGAGACAAGAGGGAATTGAGAGAGAAGCTTTTTATCCATACCTCAACCTGTCTTTGAAGTGACTGTACATAGTTGATGATTTCATCTAGCATTACTGCCTTGCCAGTGACCTAAAAGCATAGAAAGTAATAATAGCAGCGTTAAAAGGATGTGATATCTAAACACATGATAATATGACAAGTTGAATTCTTCTAATTTCAAACTTAGAAGCCACCTTGCTGCATCCGGGTACAAGGTCTTGAAGAAACTTCATCCTTTCACTTATCTTTTCCCTCCTAACCTGCAGTGAAAATCTAATTTAAAATTATTCAGCTAAAAGCTTCATTTTCATCACAGAAAGTTCTCACAAAATCTTACTCTCTCTGCAAGGCTATGACTATTTGTTGCTTGACCACGGCGAGCCCTAACATGTATGTATTCCTCCTTAGGTGGATCAGAAGCTTGAGACCCCAGTTTGGCATTCTTCCCAGAAGCCTTGGTTGCTGAAGTTGGTTGATGGTCTACCTTCTGTTGATTATCGGAGCTGTCCTTTGCAGCTTCATTAGGAGTTTCTGGAGCTCCATTGGCTTTATCATGATCAGCGTCCTACCACAAGGAAAACAATCAAATGGATAAGAGGAAATAGCATCACAGCGTCACACATACAGTAGATACAGCTGAATCACAAGTCACAATCATACCTGCCCACTTCTTTTCCTTTTCTTTGAGTTTAGTCCTTTGATAGAAGGTTCTCCACTAGTACCTTCCAACATTGGAGAATCATCCTGGCCACCACCATCATCACTAGATTCAGCTCTATCAGACTCATTAGCAGACCTAACAAGGGATTGCTTCCCATCATCTTGAGACATAGCATGACCTTCACTTCTCTTATCACTCTTGAGAGGGCTTCCTTTAGCAGCCAGGTGCTCAACAGATGAAGACAAATCTTTTGTTGCTTCAACTACATTCATATCACCTCCTTGAGATTGCCCTCCAGTTACTGATTTCAACCCCTGGCCAGCAATAGCATCTCTTGCTCCATAAAGCCCCATTGATTGAGCAATCCCATATGAGTTCACCATATCAATAAAATTCCCTCCACTGAAGCATGAGAATCTTGCAGCTCTCTCAATGAATCCAGAATCAGTTGGAAACTGAGATAAACTGTGGGGAAACATCCCTGGGCCATTTGGTAACATAGAATTAGCAGGGTTCCAACCCATTTCAAGTGTTCCATGATGATCCTGACCAGCTCTTCCAAAGCCAAAGCCATCTTTTCTTATTCCAGCAGTATTCGAAGAACCCCCATTGTTGTGGACATTAATGTCACAAAATCCCAGGTTTTGGGAGCACGCGGTGTTGTCCCAGTAGCTTGGACCAAATGAGTCCACCATCGAAGCAGAGGAACATGAAGAAGAACCAATCAAATCCCCTCTGCTGACATTCATAGAATTTCCCATGGCAACCAAACCTGCAGAAGAATTTGCAAGATTTGCACCCCCGAATCTCCAATCTGAGTGCATACCACTAGAATAACCCATGGGATCCTCGTTTCTATCCACCTCAAACTTTTCTTTGTCATTCATATCCACCCCTCCTTAACAAGTGATACCAAACCACCCTACTCGCAGATTATTTCTATGATCTTTTCCAAACTAACAGATAATCAGAGAAAATTAAACAGAAGTACCTTCAACAGTGGCCAAATGGTAAACAATCCAGCATGAAAAATGATCAAAAGTGGTCAAATTTCAAATAAGCAAGCTAACAGATGGAGCCTTTCAAGCCCCAACACAAATTCAACAAACATGATTCCATGACAAGCATTAACCAGAATCGACACACTTGAGAACTGAAGGAACTAGAAACTTGTCCAAGTGTGTGAAGTAAAAAAGAGAAGAAGACTAGAAACAGGAAGAGATAAAACAGCTTCAGTAAATGATGGTGAAAAATTGCTAAAGGGCTAAAACAAAATCCAAGTACCCAAAAGATGTACGAAGGCTCACACGAGTTTGGCAGCTACCATTTCCAAAGCCAACACTGAACTTGAAGTACCAAAATTCATAAAGAAGGCCCCCCCAGGAGAGAGAGAGAGGGGCTAAAAAAGACTGTTCAAAGAAAGAGCTGAAAAGAAGTCCATGGAAGCAGTCAATTATGCAAACAACATTGATTTCAGCATAATAAATACCCCCATTCAAGCCCTAGTCAGTGTTACAGAACCCAACCCTGCAAGACAGAGAGAGAAAAGAAAATTAAAAAATTAAAAAAGGACCCAACTTTAAAAGTGGGAAGAGAAAGATACCCATTTCTGATCCTCCTACTTTTGGAACCCTGCCTTCCATTCAAGCTTTTCCCTCAAATCAAACCACTTTATTCAATTTGGGGTTTCTTCAAACACCCTCCTTCATAACAAACCTGCCTTTCACTGTGCCACATAGAGAGAGAAAAACACATCAAATTCTAAAGCTTTGATTTTTAGAGAGAGAAGAGGAGAAAAAAAAAAAACAATAAAGATGGTAGAAAGAGGGGAAAATACAGCTAACAAACCAATGTGTATACGAAGGAGAGTGTGGAAAGAAAAGGGTTATGGCAAAGAAGCTCCATTTATATACCTCACGCTCGCATCAAAAAGAGAGCTTTTGATGATTAACCACCGCCACAGGTACTGTAAAATAATAAATAAGACTAATAAAAAGACCTGCCCCTTAAGCTCCTCTTCCTCAACTTTGAGAAATTAATAATGATTGTTTTATCCCACTTTTTCATATTTTTGGGGAACTTCTATGTGATAATCATATCAGTTTGAGCTAGCAACTGACATTGCCAACTCTTACCTGGGGTGTTTTTCTCTTATCTTATTGAATTGTCCTTTATTACGCCTTGAAAGAAGTGCATGGAGGATCTTTAATATGCGTTTTCCTTTGGTTTTGGTCAAGGCCCCCAAATCTAGCTGGGGTCATCTACTCATTTCTTTTTTGCCTGCAATATAAAAAAACCCTGCTAAACCAAAAACAAGCCATATGGGTCTTGCACTAAGGATTATTATTATTGTTAGATGCATTGTCTAGGTTCTTAGGGAGAGAGAGAAGGGAACATTAAAAGAAGATACATTGTCTGTGCCAATGCACCCCATTGCAACGTCTTATGCATCATACTCTATTGTTTGTTTCTAGTGCTTATCAAATAATGAAAACAAAGGAGAAAAGCATTGCTTTCAAGAGTTAATGTCCAACATCAATAATTGCAAACTCTACTATTTCATCAATTTAACGCTGACTCATGGTAACTTAAAAACATTAACCTTTAATTTCGTTTTTAATTACTCAAATATACTTTCTTCTGACGATGATGTTGGATAACTTCAAAAAGTAGTCTTCAAAAACTAAACCTAAATAATAAAGAATTAAACCAAATAATAAAGACCAAAACTAAAAGTAAATAAATTTTATAAAAGATAAAAATTAAAAAAAAAAAAAATATTCAAAGAGAAAACTAAAATATAAACCAATTTTGAGAAATTAAAAATATATTTAAACTAAGCAACTATAAATTATTACTTATATTTATTCTAAAGTATTTATTATATAAATGAATAAATTTATATATCATTTATTAAATGAGCCCTTAAATAATTTATATTCTCCTATTTTATCTATATTTTTTTAATCAAAAAATAACTAAGAATTATTCTTGAAAAAAAATATAAAGAATTTGTCAAAAATATAATCAATTATCTTTATTAGATAAGACAGTTGAATAGGGATAGAAACATAATGAATTATCTTCATGCATAATAATTTAAGATTATAGTTTATCCAATTAAAATATTACAAGAATGTTCAAGAAAATGGTATTATAGAAAAATAATAATAATAAATAAATAAATTTTTTGTTTTTTTTTTTACTCATTATTTTATAGAAACTCTTTTATATATAATTTCAGTTTTGTTGTTTTAACAAATTCTAAAATGTATTTCTCACATTTCAATTTGAGTGTTAAAGAGCATAAAATTAAAAGAGAATAAAGTTTAAGTGACGATGATATGATAAAAAAATGGTATAAGATTTTAGCTATAATTTGAAATATATATATATATATATATATATGAATAAATTTATAATAATAATTTTTAATTAAATAATCTTTTAGATGATTTATATTTTCGTATTTTATCATGTCTTGTATTATTTTTTTTTCTAAATTAAAAATACTGAAAAATTATACTTGTTCCAAAAAGTTTAAATTTTTTATCAAATGTATAATCAATTATATTTGTTATAAAAAAATAAAATTAATCCTTTTCATGCATAATTGATATGATTATGATTTAAATTAAAAATAACAGAATAAGTGATAAGAAAAGGTTAGTATAAAAAAAATAATAAGTAAAGTGATTTTATCTATATTTTTATTCATTCTTTTTTAGTTTTTTTTTTTTTAAGAAATCACGTTTATTTAAATTTTTTTCTATTTTTAAATAAGGGTGTCATAACAAAGTGTCATGATTATGTTTTTATTTTTCCTTTTTTTCATGCATTTCTTATATTTTATATCAAACGTTAAAGAAAATAAAATTTAAAAAATAAAATTTAATTAGTTATAAGGTAATAAGAATATACTATGATAACAATTTGTAAGGATACCTGCACATAAATGAATAAATTTATATATGATAATTTTTTATTGAATTACTTTTTATGTAATGAATATGTCTTGTATTATTTTTTTTCATAATTAAAAAATAAACAAAGATTATTATTTTTTAAAAAAGAATTGACATAACAAATTTCCATATTTTTTCTCTTTTTTATTCAATTTCTCAAATTTTAACTCAAACATTAAAAAACATGAAATTGAGAAGGGATAAAATTTAACGAATGATAATAAGCATAAAAGAACGTACTATAAGACTTTATTTACAATTTGTAATAATATCTATATATAATAATATTTCTTTTTGATTGAATAATTTTTTAGGTTATTTACATTATCGTATTTTTTTTAAGTCTTGCATAACTTTTTTTTCAATTAAAAAATAATGAAAGATTTTTCTTGTTTAAAAATTAAAAAAAAGTTATTAAATGTATAATCAATTATATTTTTCATATAACATAATAAAATATGTATAAAAAATAAAATAAAATTAATTCTTTTCATATTTAATTAATTATAATTATGGTTTAATTGATTAAAATTACGAAGATAAAGTAAAATGAATATAATATAAGATGTTAGTTACCATTTGTAATAATATATATATATATATATATATATATATATATAAAAGTAAATTATAGTCATTTTTAATGAAATGAGTTTATTTTATTTTATTAAATTAAAAAATAATAAAACATTATTCGTATCCGAGATTTTTTTAAACGTAAAATCAATTATCTATTTTTATTTTTCTAACATAATAGAAATGTATAAAGAAAAAATCAATTTTTTTATACATAATTAATTATTATTATTATGATCTAATTGATTAAAACTATAAGTAAGTAACACTTATAGAACAAGTGACAAGAAAAGTTTAGTATATGAAAATATTAATAAATAATTTTTTTTCCATTTTCTTTTATTTTTATTCATAGTAACTTTGTGTACTTAGTTTTTTTTTTTTTTAATAAAAAATCACCTTTATTTTTTTTTTATTTATATCCAAATAAGGTGTAATAAAAAAAATTTGATGATACTTGTCATTTGTTTTTTTTTTTTCTTCAGATGCATTTCTTATATTTCAAATTTAAAGAACATGAAGTTAAATAAAGTTAAAATATATGTTATGAGAATTTAATAAAAAATTGTAATAATACCTATATATAAATAAATAAATTTATAGATGTTCCTTTTTGAATGACGTTCTATATAAATTATATTCTTTTATTTTATCTATGTCTAGTATTATTATTAATATTTTTAATTAAAAAATAAAGAAAGGTTATTCTTATCCAAAAAATTTAAAGAATTTTATTAAAGGTATAATAAATTATTTTTATTGCATAACATAATTGAATATACATAAAAATATAACCACTTTTTTTATAACCAATTATGATTATAATTTAATATATTAAAATTACAAGGCGGAAAAATGACAAGAAAAAGATTAATAATAAAAAAAAATAATGAATAGAATATTTTTTTTCTATATTTTCTTCATTCTTTTGGAGAAATTTTATACATTTTTATTATAAAATTTTTATGTTATTTTGATTTTTTTTAGAGATGAGATATCATAACAAATTTTAATATTTTTATCATTTATCTTTCTTGTTTAAATATATTTTTTATATTTTAGTTCGAACTTTAAAACACATGAAATTAAGAAAAAATAAAATTTAAATATGGTAAAAAAACATAAGTAATAATTTGTAATTATATATATAATATATGAATAAATTTTTAATAATTATTTTTAATTGAATGATCTCATTTATATATCTATATTTAGCATTATTTTTTCTTAATTAAAAAATAAAGAAAGATTATTCTTATAAAAAAAATTCTAAGAATTTTGTTAAAAATATTATTGCATAACACAATTGAATATATATAAAAGTATAACCAATATTTTTGTGCATACTCATTATGGTTTAATAGATTAAAATTATAAGTAACATTCAACGGACAAATAACAAGAAAAGGACAAATATAGAAAAATAATAATAAAGAAAATAATTTTTCTATATTTTTATTCATTCTTTTCGGAGAAACTTTATACATAGTATATTTTATAAGAAATTTACGTTACTTTGATTTTGTTTTCAAAATAAATATCATAACAAATTTTATTATTTTTTATATTTCTCTTTCTTGTTCAAATATCATTTTTTATATTTGAATTTGAACGTTAAAACGCATGAAGATAAAAAGAAATAAAATTTAACTAATAATGATTAATAATGATTATAACACCTTTAACTCTAAAATATTTTTAATTAATAATATGAAAAATAAGAATTCACTTATATTTATTTTATAAATAAAAATTTAAAAAAATAAAATAAAAAAATATATTATTATAAATAATATTATTATCTATTAAAATAATGATGATAAATCCTGAACCAACATATTAAGTAAGTTTTTAAGAAATAAAAGTGGGTCATTAAAAAATATTCTTATATATTAGGTTTTTTTTAATCAGAACTTTTCTATACCATTCTTATATTACGAGATTGTATATCTAGTAATTATAATAACTCTTTTCAAATATAGAAAATCAATAAAATATTTAGACATTGAAATAACCTTTATAAGTTCTTAATGATATATATTTAAATAAACCTTTTCAAAATAAATAATCTCTTTATTCCTTGACATCGTACCTAATCAGAGCGTCCCACAAAATCAAGACATAGAACATTTATGTTTTATCAATCAATTTTTCTTTGTCCTCATAAAACATATGTTTACATATAAAAGTTTTCAGCCCAAACAAAATATCAAAAAAACAAATAGAAGAGTGAGCAATATATCTCACATGTTATAGATATCTATAAGAAAATAAGTAAAACTAAATACGCACACAAATGAAACACGTACACACAAACACATCACATATCTCAACTGACCAAAATAGCTTGAAATTTCACACTGCTAAGCATTTGTTTAGACTTTTCTACGGATCAAACTTGAAATTTTACAACCGACCAAGTAGAACTTGGAATTTCACAACTGACCAAGTAAAACTTGAAATTTCATAACTGATCAAGTAGAACTTGGAATTTCACAACTGACCAAATAGAACTTGAAATTTCACAACTGACCAAATATAACTTAAAACTTCACACACACTCAAATAATTCAATAATTAAATCATAACTCATTATATTAGCACAAACTAATTGAGAGTTTATAATAACCAAAATTTTTTGCACTACTTTTTCATAAAAAAATTCTTTCCTAAAAAGCTGCATTTTATTTATTACACTTTATAGTTAGTAAGCATAGTTTTCATTGTTTCTATCTCCTTCATGTTTTGCATCTCAAATTCTCTAACCAAGTTAAAAACTTGTATGTCTTTATTTCTTTCACAACTAAAATATTCTTTTTTGAGGTAATTCCAAATTTTTTTGGCAGAGATTTAAACTTTTTAATTTTTTGTTATAACAAAATAATGATATTAAACTTCAACTAACCAATACATGTATACTTACTAATACATGCTTAAATATATTGAGAAACACAAAGAAAATTGTACTTAAGTTATGGTTCACCTTAGACTGAAGATGGGAGCTATACAAATGTGGATTCATACCTTCCTTAATGATTTCACCAATTTCTTCTTTTTTATCCTAGTATGCTAATGGAACAATATCCCCAATTATTTGATCTAGCATTTCGCACTCTTCTATTTGGAACTCTTTCAATTGAGTTAACCCTTTTACAATATTGGCTGAGAATATATGTTTTAATTTTCTACATTCACTTACTACTACTTCTTGAAGATTTTGGAATATTACAAATTGTACAAGATGCCCAATCATGAATTCATTTTTATGTTTCTCCGTTTTGTCATCATCTACTAATATATGCTTTAACCCATCACATTTTGATACTTCTAATATTTTCAATTGTACCAAACATTCAACCATGCCATATGTGAAGAGAGATGTCATCTGTGGACAATCACTTAAATATAGTTTGTCTAAGTTCCCAAAAGACCCATTGGCAGGTAGGAAATCATGTCATAAAAATCTTAGATGTTTCATCTTATCAATTAGAAACATATGCAACTTGAAGAAGAGAGATGTCACCTCACTCAAATGATTAGTACAAGTGTCAATCATACACTCTATCTTTTTAGATTACGTATCACAAGCTTATTCAACTCATTCATACATTCTCCTTCAATTTGAAATATATCAAGGATGATACTTTTTGCACCTCTCCGAATGTTTGCTACAAACAGTTCCTTCACATTTTTTGTCAAACCCGTAATTACCTCATTTGATATGTGAAAATTGTTAAGCAATAAAGTTTTGTCAGACGAATAAAATTTTGCTTCATCATATTCACAGAAATAATCAGATCCTAGTACAATTCCATACATTTGCAGTGTTTTGGGGACACTAAACGTGTTAAAGAATTCAATAGTGTCTTCAGTGTCACATTCTCATTCTCCTTCAATTTAAAAAATGTACAACTCTTCTAGTAGTGGAATTCTTTTTATCACTTCAAAATTCTTCCTTTTTAATGTCACATCTAATGAACTCTTTGGCTTGGTCAAAAATGATTTCTAACTCAGTTAGAAAATTTATAGCTTAGTCAGATTTTGGTGTCATGGGTCAATTTTGTTTTTACTCGTGCCAATTTAGCATTCTTCAATCTAATAGACTTTAATTAAATCCCCCCATGATTTGAACTTTCACTATTTTACATAAAAATTCAATCCCTTATCCAATTGACCTAAAATTTGGTGGGCTCCTTGTTATATTATTATGTGATGCTCTACAAGAAAAATCACTTGAAAATTCGATGTCTAGATATATTTTTTTATTTTTTTCTTATAATCTCATAAGATATTTACAAATTTTTTTTTAAACTATTACATAAAAATAACATAAATTCCTTAATTCAAATTACACAAAGTACAACAATTATTATAATTCAAATTTGGTTGCTCCAAAAGCAGAAATTAATGTTTAGTTCTACTGGCAATGTTATCTATTTTGTGTCAAAACACAATCATCGCACAATATTAACAAAATCCATAAGTACAAAAGAGTGAAAGTATAATAATGTAAATAAAATCAATCGTAATAATATGCAATCTATAATTTCAACATCACAATAATTTATTTGAACTTACCTAGGTATTTAGATTATCATAGTCATGCTTACTCACATACGGTTATTCATTCAATCATGCCTAAATACTCAGATCATCACAATTATAGACATTTATCACATTCTCTCAATCACATGTACATAATGTACTAGAGAAACTCTTCCGAAAAATTATATGGGATCTTTGACCTTAGAGCTAACCTTTGTCATGCTTAATGATTACTAAGCAATAAACATCATCCCTTAAAGAGTCTTTTTCACCTCATAATTACACTTTTATTCTCAAAATAGTTATCACATGACAAGGTGATTACCAACACATATCAGGTAGTTACGATCACCAGTAAATAGTACAACTACAACCTCCATCGACTTCTCACCTCATGACATTTTTGTCTACATGACTATAATACTATTGAAGTTTGAACACCTCTTTAAAGAGATCTCGATAACCCCTGATGTATACTAAAGTTATGCCAAATAGTACTTTGTGGTAACTATCTGACTCAAATACAAACATCACATATTCACTTGTACAATACTCATGCAATCCAGTTCAAACACATTATCTAGTTCACAACCCATCTCAAACTCTTAGCACACAGTTTTTCCAGTATACAACCACTTAAGCATTAAGCCAATTAAGCATCAAGCCATATAAGCACAAAGTTTATTAAACATAAAGTCATATAAGCACCAAGCCAATTAAGCATCAAACTAGATAAACATTAAGCCAATAATTCAACATCATATAATATGTATCCTCAATTCTAACACATTTTCTTGATCGATTAACATAAATCTACAACATAAATGTATCAATTCCATAAACCTCATACCAAACAATAGCACACCTTCATATAACATATTTCTCAATTATTTACATACAGTACATATACATACATATATATATATATATATATATATATATCAACAATTTATATCATTAAAATTCTCAATTCAACACACCACCATCATGGTTCACATCATATTAACAACAGTTCAGTTAAATAATATTCATTTCATCATCTTACATCAAAATACATATACATTTAATTCATTTTAAAACTTAATTAATTTTCCAAGTTCAAGATATTCTTGCTCAAGTAATATTATTTTTTCCACACGAAAATATTTCTAAGAGCACTAATCCAAGTCTAAAGCTTCTTGTTCAAGCGAAATAATTATCGCCCAAACAAGAAAGTTTGTCGCTCAAGCAAGAAGTTCGTCACTCAAGCAAAAAATGTCCCAAGAGCCACTAGAGAAAATTTTCTCAAATGAAATGTTGTTGTTTAAGTGAAAATACTCCAAAGAGAAAAAAATGAAAGGTGTCGCTCGAGCGAAGATTACTCGCTTGAGCGACAAGAGTTCTTAAGTGTGACACAAGAAACCTAAAAAATTCAAGATTTATCCCTAATTCTTACTTGATTATTGAGGTTCTTGGGATTTTAAACATAATCCATGCAATTTTCACTAATTATTCATCATCTAATTTCCAAAAAATCATACATGATGTCATAAATTGCACATATAACACACCAAGCTTAATCATGACAAAATTTGCTTAATTAACTTTTCTTAACCCTAAACCAAGCTTAATTCTTTAACTTGAAGATGATTCCAAGGTCACACTGACTTTTACAAGAATTTAATCACAAAAGTCCTCTAATTATTACCAGAAATGCATTATGAATTTAACAAGATTCTAAAGAACTCTAAATCCCCAAATTAAATCCTAATAATTTGAAATTAAATTTTTACTTGATTGCAAAATATGATTGGTGCAAAACGTTCTTTTCTTCAATATCTTTCCCCGATATAATCAAATTCCGAAAAAGATCAAGATTGAAGAAATTTTTTTTATTGAGATTGAGGGAATTTAGGAGAGATTAGGAGAGGATTGGAGAGAATATAAGGAGAGTGAGAGAGTGAAATCTAAGAGTTTGAGAGAAAATGAGAGGGATTAGAGAAAATGAAACTTATATAAGTTTTCCTCCTCTAAACTATTGGGCTCAAGATCCATCCAAAATCCTGACCTGACCTAGTACATTACAAAATTCATAATTTAGTTAACAATAATAAATCTATTAATTATTAATAAAATATTTTAACTTTATATTAATTATAATATTATTTTCAAATTAATATTATGTATTTTATATTTTCTTTTCATAATTAGAATATTATCAATTAATAATAAATTCTTTTTATTTTAATAAAAAAGAAAAATATTTATTTAATTATATTATAATATATTAATAAATTCAATTTAATATTTTAAAAATTATTTTAAAATTAAAAATTCAGAAATGTAAAAAAAAAAAATCCAGTTCAAAATTCACCTGTTAGTAATCAAATTCTGAACTTTTAACAACATTATTGATAATGAGAATTTGGTTGTTGCATAAACAAATTCTTAACTACAAAGTAAATATTTTGACAATAAATTTAAATGAGAAAATTTGTGTGGATTGTATTTATTTGGGAAAAAAATCTTCTAAAATTGTTTTTCTTATTTTTTTCAAAATTTATTATTCTAAAATAAGTTAAACTCGATGGGTCAGTTCTTAAAGTTAAAAAAATAGGTTAGGTAAAAAAATTATGGTCATTTTTTTCTTGATCCATTTAACTTGTAACTTAAAATGAACTTAAGTTAAGTTGAGTCTACGAGTAAATTTATGGGCTAGCTATTTTTATAAAATAAAAATTATATATTTAAAAAATACATAAGTAAAATTATACTATTAAAATTATTATATCTAAGATTAACTTCATTAATACAAATTAAATTTTATAAATATACATTTTATTTTTGTATTTTAAATAATTTTTTATTGTGTTTTTTAAATTTAAATTATGCCCTCATTTTAAACTATAGATTATATTGAGTTGAAAAAAAAAATTAGTAATGACTATATCATGCTACTTAATTAAAATATTCTTTTATTTATATATATATAAACTATTTACTTAAAAATAAATATAAATATTTTTTTTATCTCAATTATTTACTTCTTTAAAATTATAAATTAAAATATTAAATTGTAAGGATCGAGTCAAGTGTTGTTCAATGGATTTTGAACCCAATTTTCTTAGAAATAATAGAAAGATATGAATAAGAAAAAATTTCTTATTTTTCTTCATTTATCACATTTTTAGAATTTTATCTCTCTCAACTCTCTCTCAAATTTCTTTGAATTTTTTTTCTTTCTCTCCAAAGTTTCTCACTCAATTTTCATCGGTTTAAAGATTCGGAAACATCGGGAGGAAGCTTGTGAAGTGGAAATCAATCCTCTCCAATCAAAATTTTAATTGGAATAAGTTCTAAATTTCCCTAATTTTTAGAACACTTTGTCCAAATTGCTTAGGATCTAAATTTTCTATTCAATTTTTGAAATTACCAATTTAGATCCATAATAATATAAATAATTGTGTGTTTTAAGATTTTATAGAATAAGATAGAGCAACTTGATCAATCTTAAATTGGGGAAAAACTTGGATTAGAGGTAAGAGAAGTTAATTAAATGTTTATTGCATTCTAAGTGTTTGATAAAACTATTTTTGTACATATGAAAGTGTGATTGGTGTGAGATCATTGTTTTCTTTGAGTTATATGATGAGGAAACTAGATATTATTATGTCATAATTTTGTGTGTGAGATGAAGATTTGGTGTTGAAAGTACCTTTTTCATGGTTTCTTGCCCAATATGCAAGAGACTATCACTTGAACAACTGATTTTTTCTTAAGCGATATCTCCTGGATGTGCTCTCTACTTGATTTTTGCTTGAGCAAAAAATACCAGTTGCTCCCAAGTCTATCTATTTTTTGCTTGAACAAAGAGTTTTCACTTAATTGGTGAGTTCTTTTGCTCGAGTGAGAATTTGTTCACTTGAGCAAAAATGCTCTTAGGAGTATTTTTGTTTAAGAGAAACCATCTCGCTTGAGCGAAAATGCATTATTCCTAGAGAATTATTTATATTCTAAATTGAATCCAATGAGTATATAAATATGAAATATAGTGAAAAATAAGTTGAGAATTATTGCCTAATGATCTATAAATCTTATATAATTGTGAAGTTTATGGAACATGCTACTGAAATTGTTGTATGATAAATGAGACTATGTGTTTGTGAAATATAGTGGAAGATGATGTGAGATTTATTGAGTAGTGATATGTAGATTTTATATACCTATGAAATTCATGGGAGATGATGTAAAACTAGATGTGTAATGAATGTTTGAGATTGTGTTATGAGTTGTGATAGAGTATAAAATAAGATTGATTATAAGATTGACATTTGTGACACCCTTCTATCTCAAAACATTTTTACTTAATAAATAATCAAAATGCAGAAAAAAAAAGTGAAAAGATTCACATAAATCATTTCTCTAAATAAAACTCACAAAAATAAGGAATTAAAGATTCAAAATCAAGTATTCTTAAACACTAAAATAGTCTTTATAATTTTTTTTAATAACAAAATCATAATAAACTTCAAAATAAATTCTTCAATATAAAAAAAATAATCTCTTTACCACAATGTCATACTTAATTAGAGTATCCGAAAAAATAAAGATATAGGAAGTTTAAGTTTTATTACCCAACTTCTTTTCATCCTCACTAAATATATTTTCACATGTAAGAGTGTTTAGCTCTAACAAAATATCCACAAAAATAGAAAAGTGGAGAATATATCTCACATATACTATAAACACCTATAAGAAAAATAGGTAGAATTAAACATGTACAAACATCACACACCTATACATACTCAATCACAAAGTTACTTAATTAACTCAAATGTATTAATACTCTTATCTATACATGCATGCGGTATCATCACACGAAGCACACATATGAGTAGTTTAAGAATATATGAATCGGATCATAAAGACCCTCACAATCCATTATCAACTTGAATGAATTTAATAGCAGTCAATCAGGATAATATAACTAGCCGTGATTGTCCCTCATCCTACTCTTAGATGAAAGGTTCCTTATTTTAAAATCTTCAAGATGTAAAAGACTATAGAAACTTTTTTTCACAAATCGTATCTATCCCAAAAAAATATATAATAATTTTCAATATATATTAATATTATTTAGTTTATATTATATTTTTTCATGAGAATATTTTAAAAATAATTATGATATATATATATATATATAGATGTATATATATTATAATATATCCAAGTACTTATATATTATAACTTAATAGCCATAAGAAAATTGATAAAAGTTGGTTACCAACTAATTAGATGAGAGAACAAATTAATATTTTAATTATTCATAAAGACATACACTAGGTGTGATTATAAAAGGATGTAATAATGGGTTATTTAAATTCGCATGAAACATGAAAGAATATTTCAGAAAAATATTTTTATTCAGTAACTTATTTATTGTTTTCTTTAACATGTATGAAAAAAAAAATCATTGTATTACGAAAGAAAAGGGAATTCTTATCAATGTTTTTATATAGAAAATAAAATCTTAAACTGCATTGAATGCTGATTCAAATAATATTAGACAGAAAAAAAGAAGTAATAATTCCTTTTTGACCCAGCCCTCAATAATTAACAAAGTGAAAAAATATGGGAAAAACATTAAGAACATTAAATTTACAGCTTTGATGCTATAGTTTGTAACTACTTTGGACTGGGTGTGATCAGTGTTTACCAGATCCATTAACTTGGTGAAACTTTTTATGGAGTAGGAGCTAAGACAGAACATCCATGAACAGAAGAAAGTAAGTGAAGTCTCGTAAGAACACACAGCACTTTTAAATGGGCATGTCTCCGTGAAAATGTTAAGAAAAATGTTCCATGTACATCATATTTTTACAAACATTCACGTAATACTCACAATCACTTAAATACATCATATTTTATATTTAATAGATGCGATTCAATATCAAAATACTGTATTCAACGAAATTTATGGATATTCATAAATTCGTGTTTGAATATTAAATATATACCAATTTTTTTATAAAATATCTGTATTATATTTATAATTCACTGAACACATTATATTTATATCTATGTTTATTACAAATATGATATTTTGAATGAATTTCTTTTATAAGAATTACTTCTCTAATTGAATATCTTTTCATGTATTCAGTTATGTATAAATTCATTACAAATCTAATACATTTAGTCTTTGTTTGTTTTGGGTGATATACTCTTTACGAGTAAGGAAAGATATTAATTTCACACAAATCAAGAAAAATAAAACGCAACTCAAGAAAAAATTTTATTCTCAGTATTTCTACTTATGTTTTTAATTTCATAAATATATAATCAATTATATTTATAAAATAATATTATTTTTATTTTTATTTTAATAAAGTAATAAATAATTAAAATAATATATAATTTTTATTTTATTTTAATTAATTATAAATAATTAAAAAATAATATTAAAATTATAAAAATAATAATAAATAAATTACTAATAATAAATAAAATTATTTTACTTTTTATTTATTTTTATTCTTTTTCTCTTAATTCAAACAATTTTACTTTCTCTTCTTTTTTTTTTATTTTTTTTCTTTTTCACTCCTTAAATTCACATTCTAATCCAAATCCTTAATAAGTATCACGCACATATCAGCTATATATCATTACTATTTTATTAAAAACTCAAACCTTTTATTTTTCTTTATTCTCATGTCATTATTAGCACATTGGGAACCGTAATTACTAACACCTACTAAGATTTAGAGTGGAATCTTTCATAACACTGTTTTGTTTTGTGAACCCCTTAGATTTTCAACACGATGTTGCTGAGATAACAAGTATATCATATATATATATATATATACTAATAAATGAATGATTAGAGTGAATTATTCCACACATTAAACTACGTATGACTAATGCTAGTCAAGGCAAGTATTAAAAGAGTAATATTCTACTTAATTTAAATATAAAAAAAAATGACTTATAGAGGGGTTAATGTAATTTGAACCAATAAGAGTAAATTTGATTAGTTCCATGAGAATTTTTTATGTGCAAATCATGTTATTAAATAAAATATTGAAAAGTGATAAGTGTACGGTTGTTGTTTTATGTTTGAGAAGGAAAAAGGAGTGGATAAAGCACAAGAACCTAACATGGGAATTGTACAAAGTAATGGAAAGACTCTCTTTTCATTAAATATATTAAAATCTCGTATGTATCATACAAATGAGTAAATGTTATGAGAAATTATGGCCAAACCACCATGGAGAGGATATAGTCCAAGGGAGAAAAGATTATAAAAGCCAGCAGCCTTATAGAAAAAGTGATTTGATTCCTTAGTACCATTTTTTTATTATTATCTAGTATTTTGGAAAGCAAAAAAACTCAACAAATTGATGTGGTCACCTTTACATATTTACATATTGTTACGAATAAATAATGATATAAAAGAAGTATCCAGCAAAATTAAGATAAAAAAAAATATTTTTCATTAAATATATTATATTTGTGATAAACAATGTATATTCGATTATTATGGATATCACACGAATGTCTAAAAAGACAAACATATGAGAAATATGTTGGGAAATCTCACATAGACTAAAAATGAGACCGAACTATAATATATAAGTGACATGTAAATTTCAATTTTTGAACCGATTTTGGAGGTGAGTTAAGTTCATAATACTACAAAAATAAGTTTAATTATTCATGAAATATTTTCCACGGATTTTTTTTGTGGAAAAAAAATTAATTACCTATTGAATATTTTTCACAGATTTTTTTTATAAATTTGTTTATGAAAAAATTTTCCATGAATTTGTTTGTGGAAAATTTCTCATGGATTTGTTTGTGGGAAATTTCTTATGGATTTGTTTGTAAAAAATTTTCCATGAATTTTTTGTGAAAAATTTTCTATTAGCTTTTTACCTACAAATTTGTGCTAGTAGGAAATTTTTCACAAAAAATTCATGGAAAATTTTTTCATAAACAAATTTATAAAAAATTTCTCACAAATAAATTTATAAAAATAAATCTGTAAAAATTATTTAATAGATAATAAATTATTTTACCTTCATAAAAAATATTTCATAAGTAATTAAACTTATTTTTTAGGATAACCACACTTTACAAAATATTATCGTTTTATTATGTGCAGGGTCTCTTGATGGGTGCATGTTAAAAAATATAAGTTAATTAAAATCTATATTATGAAAATTAAACTTGATAGAAACTTGTAAAATTAACTAATTTTTGTATATAGTACTTTTTTTTTTTTATCTTATTTGTAATTAACGTTGAGATACTAATTTGGTTTGTGTACTAACGAATTTTTGTATAATAGTTGAAGTCGTTGAATTTATTGTATGTTTTAACGTGACTTTGTTTAATAAATATTTGATTAGTGGATAGTTAAATAGAGTTGGTTCATGGTTGGCATGGCTCTGCTTTTGGAAAAGTTAAACAGCAAGCAACCAAATCTCATCCAAATCAACGTGGGATAGGAATTGGGGATTCGAGATCTCTTAAGCTGAGCCCTGCAATTTTTTAACCTAATCAAAGACTGTTAATTAATTAATATATCTTTCTCACTTTTTTTTTAGCCTCTTATGGTTTGTGTTATAATAACAATTAACACAGTTCAAGGCATGATGGGATTATGTCCTAAAAATATCATGCACTCTTGTGCTATAATCATTTGAAAAGCACATGTTGGGAACTTTTAATTACGTGCATTTTTATATACATGTACGTCTTACCCAGGTTCAATTATATAAACATGCTTCTGCTGTGGTTTTTATCTTCAACACTTCTTCCAAAACCAAATTATTGGTGTGAATATAAATAGACAGTGTTTGACCATGCTTCTGCACTGGTTTTATCTTCAACAAACACTTCTTCATTATCAATAGAGAGAAACCATGTAAGGTGTGTCACTTTTATTTTGGTTGTCTTCCACAGCAAAAACATGACTGCATAACTTTGATTTCCTCTATTTCACTCACCTAAACTAAACCAGATAGAAATCTTTAACTCCATTCTAAAATCATAAAAAATGAAAATACTTACCTCTCAGTAGTAAAAATATAATAATAA
Organism: Macrotyloma uniflorum; assembly: GCA_016859785.1. Taxonomy (NCBI): domain Eukaryota; kingdom Viridiplantae; phylum Streptophyta; class Magnoliopsida; order Fabales; family Fabaceae; genus Macrotyloma; species Macrotyloma uniflorum. The sequence goes on along the minus strand of BDMB01000021.1, from coordinate 2,878,605 downwards.
ATCAAACAGATATTGCTGAAACAAGTAGAGAATCTTAATCTAACTTAAATAAACAAAGTAAAAGAAAGCACATTTGTTTTGAGATTAGGTTACTGGGACTTTTATGGTCTTAGGCCTACCTACTTTTTCATCTATTTTTGGGTACTTATAATTATACAACCAGAACATAATGATATTCAGCTTGATCTAAATGAATTCTAGATTAGTAGGTGAGTCCTTTTTTGTTGTTGTTTTTTAGCTGGTGGATGTGACCAGAGTTAACAGTTTATTCTACTATATCATTTTCTACCTTTGTGAAAAAAACCTGAGCTTTCATTAGTAGATGTGACCCTTTTTATTCCCTTTTGGCCTTCGGGATGTGACCACAGTTAATGGCATATTACATTTTCATTTTTCTTCTTAGTGAACAAATCTGACACCCTTGAATGAATGTTAGCAAACAAAAATGCCTATTGGTTTTACCTTGCTGCAAAATGGCATGATACATATTCCTTAAAAAGTTTGATAAAATTCATGCAGAATGCATGATTGCACTGCTTGATGAGACTTGAATTATGATCACTTTCAAACTTTTTCCAAAGCTTTTTTGGACTCACTTCTGCATAATGTTATATTCCACTGGAAAATCAACTTTTCAAATATGCAGAATGCACTATATAAAATGCAAGGTCCTTTATTCCTGTACTTTTTTCTTCATTTTCACTTCTCTCTCTTGAAAGTAATGCAAGATATGTGGATCCCTTCACCTCTCTTAGCTTCAACAAATTTGTGGTAAAAGAGTACAGCTTTCCAAACTATTTGTCCCTTGCAAGCAAATGAAAGTCTCAAAAGTTATTAAAGAGCAGACAATAAGGCATAGGTAAGAGTACTCTCAGCACAAAACAGGCATATATAGTTCCTCTAAATGTGACATTTTGTTTGGTAAATGTCAATTCTCACATACATAAGCCTTTAGCTTAATAGTACATTGTGATTAATTGATTACTGAAATAATATATGTATGGTGGGTGGATAAAAGACTAGCCATTGTAGCCCTTCTCTTTCTCCCTAATTGTGCTGCCTACCATGACTAACCCGTCTGCATAGAGGAGCTCAACTAGTGAAAGTTATGCAGGATATTAGACATGAATTACTGTTCTTCACATTTGTTCAAACATGGAAGCCTAAACTTGTCGGTGTGTGGAAAATAAATAGAGATAGCAAGTGAAACTAGAACCTTAGTGTCAATGTCATTAATGTTTAACTGGCAACAAAAGACCATTTATAAGAACAATGAAATCAATGTTATGACATATTAGTTTACTCACAAGTGTTTATCGTCATTCCATGGTACTTTATTTTAGCCAGAGAATTTGTCCAGTATCTGCAGCTTTTCATTTTTCTCTATTCATGAGAAAACACTTCTATCACCATATTTAAACTACATGACAATCCTAATCATAAACTGTCTTTTAATGCTTATAACATATCTATATTAGGAACCATACAAATTATACTTCAAGTAAAAACCTCTCTGGGTTTAGTTTTCTGCATATCAATGATTTTGCATAATAATTTGTGACTGCATCATGCGGTACAAGTACAATTACTCTAAAGACTTGCCCACAATTTAATTAATCTTGTAATATAATGGGTTGAACTTGGAAGGAGTGTTATGTTAATATGATTCTTCGTTTGATATGGTACAAAAAGATTGTCCAAATTTAAGATTTGCTTCATAATTAAGGATCACAGTAAAAAAAATCTCTCCCATCATTGGCTTTTAGATTATGAAACCACATAATCATTTTGACCATATGCATCACAAATACACACATCTTTTCCCTCCTTTTAAAAATGTTTCTTATTGAGTTGCATAAATAATATAATTCACTTGAGCTCAAAAACAAAAACTTATAGTTTATTTGGACAATTTTTAACCTAAAATATTATCATTCATAATAATTTCACAGGAAAATAATATTTTATCTTATGCAAGTGTAGAAAAAAATAATGGACATTATGTTAAGAAGTGATGTAATGAAAAGTTAGCAACATTATTTGTATTGCATTGAAAGCAATCTTTGTGAGGAATGGAGAAGCAGTGTCATCTTGACAGCAGATTTTGTCACTTTTAATGTTGGAGTTAAGCCAAGGAAATGCAAGAGTCTGACTACAATGTTTACCTGGATAAATTGGCAGCAACTAAAATCCAAAAGGGGTTCTAGATTAGGATTGTTGGGTGCTAGGTGGAGACTTTTCAATGTCCTGGACTTTCCTTAAATGGTGTAGGATAGTGACATTCTGCAGTAGCTTTAGAATGGCTTCTTCAGAGGAATTGGAGGTATCTTTTTCCAAAAGATCCTTTCATAGTTTCACATTAGTTCATCCATGATTTCTCTACACTCTTTTCCATGTGCAAATGCAAACACAAAGTCTCAACAAGCTACGTGTCCACACCACCCTTCCTTGACTAGGCCCTCACATGCTCTCACATATGAATGAATCTAACATCAAACACATATTCGCTTAAGAAATGACAACTTTGTCATAATATGTTTCACTTTACTTTCAAATAATTTTATATCACAAATTCATATTCTATACATCAAATTCATTACAGAAAGTGATTCATTCTTTCTTTCTTTCTTTATAAATCTACCTGAGCTGGTCCTCTTTTGACCTTTTCTGCTTAAGAGGTGGGACAAGGGTAAAACTAAAACATTAGTGAATAAAATCCTTGTAATTATTGCATGTATTTGAGATAAGGTTGGATTCTCTTAAGTTATAATGATTTAATAGGTTTGTGTTATTGGAATTAGAAATTTGTTTACTTTCTTTTGAAAGATATTATCTCACAAAACTAATTCTAATAAAACGCACAATGTTTACCTAAAATCTTGTTTCAAAATCACATTATTTACATTAATGATGACAAGAAAACTAGTAATGACAACTAATCTAACAACAAATATTAAAACAGTAAAATAAATGCAGAATTGATAGAATTAATTACTATTCTACAATTGTTACTGAGAAAAAAAAAGTCATATTCAATGAATAATTTATGTTTATTATTAAATTTATTGGAAAAAATAAAAATAAATAATAATAATAATAAAAAATATAAAAGATAAATTATCTTATTATTTCACACCTTTATAAACTTGTTTTGAACTATCAGGAAATATCATGTTTTCTCTTTAAAAACAGGACCAGTATTTTTATCTTAGCAAAACACTAAGGAGTTCATTTAAAAAAATGAGAAGTTGAAAAGGAAATGGGAAAAATAATGGATATTCTTTTGGAAATTTATGTAATCAATCATTTGGTAAAGAATGATCTAAAATTTCATTTTGTTACAAATAGGAAATGAATTAAATTGTTAATTATCACAATCATTTTGTGAGAGTATGATTGATGAATCAAGTGGTAAGGATTTAATTGTTTTATATAAAGTTTTGGTTTTAAGTTTAGTGCAAAAAGATATCAAGATTTTGAATTGGAATATTTGTAGATAAAGAATAAATGGATAAATACCCTTTTAATTAATTAATAAAAAATAAAAAATTTAGAAAATATTGATTGATGGTAATTTAGTTCATAAAAGAATAAAAGTTCTAATTTAGTGTATGAATGTAAGAAATTTGGTGATAATTGTATCAATTTGATAAGTTTTCCAGAACTATTTTATTATAAGTTGTGTATTGTTTGACCAATAAAGGTTTTGGATAAGGAAGTTTGGTCTCGTTACTTCCAATGGTCAAACCGTGATGTGTGTTCCTACCTACATGTATGTCTATTACTTTGTATGTAATAGTTGTAATCTTTAAGGAATAATTTTACATTATTTTAGGTTTTAAAAAATAATTGGATATTGCTTATAAAATTCAAGTATCAACTTATGAATAAGATATACAGTAGGAAATAATTATTGTATTTTATACACATTCAGAAATTAAATAAAAAAATTTATTATTTCAAAAACAAAATTATCACATGTTTACATTTTTTAAGAATAAAAGTTACCATTTAATATTTTAGGAAAAAAAAGTGTAATATGAATGACATAAATAATAATATAAATAAAAATGTTTAAAACTGAATTGAATTGAAATTTAATTAAAAAATTGAAAATCGATTAAAATTAAGTTTATTTTATATTTTTAATATATATATATATATATATATATATATTTAAAATTATTGAACCAAGATTTATTATATTTAAATATTAAATTATATATTTAAAACTAAATAATAATTAATAAATATATAAAAATTATTTTTTAATTTAATTATATTTATAATATAATTATACTAATATGATAATAAATTTGTATTTTTATTTTTAAATATAAAATTATATAATTTATTTATAAATATAAAAATAATTAAAATAATAAATAAAATATCATTTATAAAAATAAAAGTTATAACATATTTTATATTTACTTTTTTATAATAATTTATTTTGTAAAACATTCTTTTATAATTTTTTGAAAAATTGTCTAAAAATTTTATAATAATAAAAATATATAATATTAACTTAGATTAATGTAAATTTTATATTAAATTAAATTAAATATAAAAATTTAATTCAGGAAATATTTAATAAAATTACAATGAATAATATTACTTGACCAAATACAGAAGGAAACAAAACAAAAATTAGAGTGATGAAAGTTCGTATCAACAATATTATTATCCAACAATAGGAAGTGAAGGTTTTCATTTGTTCTTTAATGGAGGTTAGTCATATTTCTTAATGTCTACAAAAATAATTTAAAATTTGAGATTATATTTTATTTAAAATTTATGAGATTAAATAATGTAAAAAAATAAAAAATAAAAATTATATTTATACTAAATTTTAGATTAATTAAAGCTTAATCTTTAAAGAGAAAAAAAAATACATAAAACAAAAATTAATTATATTGATGAATATATATTATAGTTACTGTTGAATTTGTCAATTTCTAACCAAAAAATCTCTTAAGAAAAATAAATTCATAAACATAGTATAAAATTTATTTTATAATTAAGAAATGTGATAAAAAATTTAGAAATTTTAAGTTTTAGAATTTTAAAAATTTAGGAAAAAAATTAAAAAAATTAATTAAAAAAATAATTAAAAAATTTAATTAAAAATTTTAATTAAAAAATTTTAATTAACAGAAATTTATTTAAAAATTTATTTAAAAAATTTAATTAAAAACATTAATTAAAAAAATTAATTATTTAGAATATGTTAAATGTCACAAATAAATATTATGATTTAAAACAATAATTCATAGAAATTATGACAACGTTATATTAAATGTTATCTTTTAATTTTTATTTAATAGTTGAGTATGAGTAAAACAAAATCTATTATATAGATAATATATAAAAAGTAATTGTCTATTTATAGTTTTGGCTACATATTTTTTTATCTGTTGCAAATTAAGTGTGAGTTAAAAGTAAAAAAAAATGGTGGTGTACTATTCCTAATAACATTAGTAGAACCTAGATCAATTCATAAGGACACATAAGTTTTGCATTCAATCTTTTAATGTTCTTTTAACACAAATTAAATTAAGAATTTAAAAGCTTGGAATACCTGAAATTAAAGTTCAAGAAAGTAAAATGCATGAAATTAAATAGTAAAGAATAGAATTGAAACATCAATTTATTAAATATTATATGCATAAAAAAATGGAATATCATTGTAATAAGATAACACCGAAAGGCAAAGAGTAGAGATAAGAAAGAAGAGAGAAGAGAGAATTTCAAAAGACAAATCTGCAATTTGAAAATTCTCTTTAACCTCTAAACTATCTAAAACTATAAAAATTTGAAAACATAAATAGTAAAACTATAAATTGTGTATCTAACATGTATTTATAGGTTCTAAAAGATGAAATCGAATGAGATAAAAATGACCCGAAATTAGTCTTACAAGTTCAACTACAAAAAGTAATCTCGTGTATAAAAATTCAGTATTTCATTTTGTACTTCCTAAAATCCTAGGAAATATCTTTGAACTCTAAATCTAGCATTCCGAATATGAAAATTGAAGCTTTGGAAATAAGAAATTCAATGAAACAAAAATCAGTCAAAGAGGATATATATAGAGAAAGTTATGGCTAAAATAGCAAACAAAGGTCAATTTAGAAAAATATACATAATTAAAGCATTTATTCAAAATAGGCCCAAATTATTACAAGAGACAAACAAGTAAAAGAATATGAACAATGAAAAATATAAAAGTACTTAGAAGATAAAATAAAACTTTACATATGAATATAAAATATGTACTATTAATGAACAAGCCAAAGATTTCAAACTTCGAGATGATAGGATTCTAAGATTTCAAATAAGAATATGTATTCCCGCAAATGTTAAATTGAAGAAGTTGATATTAGATGAGAGTCATTGAAGTCAACTCAATTTACATCCTGATATGATTAAAATGTATCAAGACTTGAAGAAAATGTATTAGTGGTTCAATATGAAAAGAGATGTAATAGAGTATGTGTTGTCCTATTTAACTTGTTAGAAAGCTAAGGTGGAACATTAGAGACATAGTGGAATGCTATAGCAAATGAAAATTCCTGAATGGAAGTGGAACAACATAACAATGGATTTTGTTACCCATTTACCTTGAATTGTTAGAGGACAAGATTCTATTTGGGTAATTGTAGATAGATTAACAAAAAATACCTATTTTTTTTCCAGTAAATTTAAGAATCTCCATGATGAAGCTAGCCTAGTTTTAAAAGAAATTGTGAAACTTCATGGAGTGTCATCAAGTATTATTTCTGATCGAGATCCTAGATTTACTTCCAAGTTCTGGAAAATGTTACAGGAAGCACTTGGGACTAAAATTCGATTAAGTTCAACATATCATCGTCAAACTAATGGGAAATATGAGAGGACCATCCAATTACGGGAAGATTTGCTAAGATCTTGTGTGTTGGACCATCTAAGGAGTTGGGATGAAATCTTTTCTTTGATAGAATTCACTTATAATAACAATTATCATGCTAGGATTGGAATGACAACATATAAAACATTATATGGAAGAAAATGTAGAATACCTTTATGTTGTATCAAGATAAGGAAAAAGTGTTTATTGGGCCAAAATTGTTATAGCAAATTATAGAGAAAGTCTGAAAAGTACAAGGGAAAATTAAAACTGCCATGAGCCAACAAAAGTATTATGTAGAATAAATGAGAAAACTCTTAGAGTTTAATGAAGGAGATCATGTGTTTCTAAGAGTCAAACCTACTACTAATATAGGGAGAGCAATAAAGTTCAAGAAATTGATTTCAAAGTTTATTGGATCATATTAAATACTTAAAACAATTGGTCCAATAGCTTATAACCTAGCCCTACCACCTCAATTGGCAAGTTTACATAAAGTAATTCATGTATCGGAATTGAGGAAATATGTACAAGATTTGAGTCATATTTTGGAAACTGATTATGTACATATAAGAGATGATTTATCGATGAAAGTAAGGCCGGTAAAGATTGAAGATTATCAAATGAAACAACTCAGAAGTAAAAAAATTAGAATGGTCAAAGTTATATGGGATACTAAATCTGGTGATTTCACATGGGAGATGGAGGACCAAATGCGAGAACTGTATCCCTACTTATTCATTAGTATGTTCATTTTCAAGGATGAAAAATTTTATGGTGGGAAGATTCTAACGATGTGAAAATACAATAAAATCATTTCAGTTACTTCTTAAAATCTTATAAATAGAGAATTTCACTTCACATTTTCACATACGTTCACTCTCTCAAAAATTAAGTTTAGTGTTTACTCTCTAAAAAGGGGTACTTAGTAGACTAATTGGCTGACCTCTATTCAACAATTCGGTAGACTAGTTGGTCGACCTCTACTCAACAACTCGATAGACTAATTGGTCAACCTTTACTTAGCAACTTGATAGACTAGTTGGTGGACCTTTACTCGACATTCTCAATAGATATTCCTTGGCTGACTTGTGCTTGGTAGTATGCTCAACAAATGTAACCAAAACATTGATAAGATTGTCTATTCATTAATAGATAAGCAACATGCATGAGACATTTAATGTAAGAGATAAGAGGGTTATCTCTTATATGGATAAGGAATCACTAATGCAAGAGAGAAGGGGATAAGGAAAAGCATAAAAACCATCCCTTTATCATCATCACGGTAAATAAAAATAAATAAAAAATTGGGATTTTACTACCTATAAGAGGAAAAGAGCTATAGAGAAAGAGAAGTAGAGTAAGGAGTTGGAGAGAAAACGGAGTCTAGCTTGTGCATTGGTTAACCGAGCTTGATTTACACTAAGAAGAAGAGATACCAAGTAAGGGGGGTTATGTTTCAAATAATACTCGAAAGATGGTTAATCTATTTAGTTGCAAGAGCCAATTATACTTCTTAGTTTTGGATAAATATGATTTCATTTGTCAAAATTTTTAAAGCGATATTATTCCTTATAGGTGGGTTAACTAGGTTAAGCATGATATTATAGAAATGCTAGATTTTGTGTGAGTTAATCAATTTGGTTGACCTAGTGTATTATTGGTCAAATTGAGTTGTAAAGGTTAATACTCAGAATCAACATTATGTATTGGCCTAGGTGAATTGTTAAGGTTAATATCCAGAATCAACAATTTATTGTTAGTTGAGTTAAGTTGGAAGAATTAATACCTAAAACCAATATGTATTATTGGCTGAGCTGAGCTATAAGGGTTAATATCTGGAATCAACATTCTAATGTATTATTGGTTGAGTTATATGTTATTGGTCGAGCTAAATTGTAAGGGCTAATACCCGCAGCCAGCATTGTGTTATTGGTCGAGTTGAGCTATATGGGTCAATACCCAGAATTAGCATTTTATTATTTGTTGAGTTAAGTCGTAAGGCTATACCTATAGTCAATATTTTATTATTGGTCAAGCTAAACTATAGATGTGATTGTATATGATTGTGTAGTACTCGGGGTGGTACGTGTATGTACTTAGTGTGGTAAGTTATGTTATAGCATATTTGATGAGATTCCAGACTTAGGATTATGTAAACTATAGAATTGGGTGGTGAAAAGTTGATAAAGGGATGATGGTGGCACACCAAATATATAGAGAGATATGTTAAGATGGATGAGAAGACGCTAATAGTCCTACCCTGTTCTAAGTTTGACATAGTCTTGGTCATAATGTGACATACAAGTGCTAATACTTACGTTTGAACATAATAATCAATGATTCTTGAAGCGTTTATATTAGAAATACGAGTTGTGTAAGTTTATTTTAAATGATAATTATTTAAATATATTATGATTTGAATATATAACTTATCATGTTTCTATTCTATTATTATTGTGTTTAGGAAAAATAATTATAAAAATAGATAATATTTTATGTAATAGAAATAACTTGAAACTGAGAGAGTAAAATTGATAATAGAACCTTAAAAATTGAAAATATTATATATATATATATATATTATTTTGTTCTATAAATTCAAATAATATTTATTTTATAAAGACTATAAATAATATATAAATATATATATTTAATTTATAAAAATTATTACCAAACGAATAATATTTTAATAATAATTTTTAAGATTAAAACTTCTCTTTCGTCAACTGAGAAAAATTATTACAAAGGTAGTAACTAATAATATCTCTAATATATCAATTTTTAACTTAAAAAAAAAATTTCAAAACCTAAAATAATACTTAAAAAAAAGCTTTGATGAATTGCAGAAGATATAAATCATCGAAAAATAATTTCAAATCAGAATTGTTATGAGAGAATGAAGTTGGGTAATTAATGCAGCATCAAAAGTTTCCTTTTAGGGCTGTCACATAATTTGAAGTAGCAGAAGTCATGTGTGGGCTCTTCGAGGATCAAACGTTTATGGGCCATGAGTGATCCAACTAAAACCAAACCAAGTCTTCAATTTCAAAGACAATCAACAATATGACCAAACAAAACCTATTACCCCTTATATCATCAAACAACCTCTTTCATCACTCTACATCCTCAACTTCATTTGATTATGCACTTTAACTTAATTCTAGGATTGTTAAGTTTAAGTGTCTCTAGTTTTAACAAATAAACTTAATCTATGATCACTTTAACTTGGAATCATCAAATTTCTAATGCAGCTTGGAATAATTAATATTGCAACCACATCACTGTCAATAAGAACAATTCACAATATCAAGATTCTTTAGATTATAATAATTATTTGACCGTAATGAAAGTAATTATTTTTAAAATAAGACATACATTTTTCAACAAATATTTTTATTGCTAATTTTTTACTAAAATATTCATAAAAAAAATATCGGATGGATAATTACTAAAAGATACATATTTATTAACGATTATAATTAGCTTATATTTATTGATAATTATTGATGGACATAAGAATCTATCGATAATTTTTATTAATAGATTTTATTTGATTATTTGATAATAAATACTATATTTTTTTTAATGATAATAGTATATTATTGATGCTGAGTAGTAAACTTTATAGGATGTGATTCATTATTCTAAAAATTCTCTCTTTCATAAAAAAAACAAAAATAGATACCTAATCAGTATTTCATCTAATCATCTTCCAATGATTGAATTTTCAAAATCTAAATTCATCCCTCTTAAATTTTATAACTCTTCTTATCGATCTTATTTTATTTTATTTTTATAAAATATTATCATATTATCATATGAGTCTAATTAAAATATATAATTAAATAAAATAAATAATTATATTATATTTATTTTATAAGATAGGTTTGAGATCAGTTATGCAATCATCTTTATTAAAATTTGAATAGTATTTATTTAAGATCCGTCTTTAAATAATTTGTTAAGAATCGTTATTTTATAATCGATTCTGTTTGCGTTTTATGTGTATATATTTCTCCTTTTTCATCCTAATTTATACACACAACGTTTTATTTTTTCTCTATTATTGTTGATTCTTGTATCGGTTTGGTCTCTGTTATTTCAAACTTTTCAGTGTAGCATTGTGGTAATCTTTCTAGTGGCGTACGATGACGTACGATGGCGTAAAATAATCCTTACAGTGGAGTAATGAAAGTTTATTATGGTATCAGAGCGGGTACCCACCCGCTCTGCTTCCGCTGAACGGTTCCCTTATCACAGGTTTCTTTACCCACCATTTTTGTTTCACGCTTCTTCTTGTTCTTTCCCCCTAATCTTGAAGAATGGAAGCCTGCACCGATGAAAATCAGAACCCAATGAATCCCATCAACCCCTATTACCTCCACCCGGGTGAAAATTCAGGAATAAATCTCATAAACATTCAACTCAATGGTGGCAATTACCATTCTTGGAGCCAAGCATGAAACACACCTTACTCACCAAAAACAAATTCAAATTTATAAATGGAAGCATTTCTCAACCAAACAGAAGCGACTCACTATACGATGCCTGAGAACGTTGCAACATGATGATTATTTCTTGGATAACACGCTCCATGGTTGAACAGATTGCTCAAAGTGTTATATACATTAATAACGCCGAAGACTTGTAGAAAGATTTAAACGAAAGATTCGCGAAGGGTGACCACTTCAGGATGTCTGATCTCCTTCAAGAAATTCATTTAATGCGTTAGGGAGAAAGGGGTGTGACTGATTACTTCACAGACCTGAAAATCTTATGGGAGGAGTTAGAATCTCTTAGGCCGATTCCGATTTGCACCTGTGAAATCAAATGCAACTGTCAAATGACGAGAATAATTGTTAAATACAGAGAATCTGAGTATGTAATGTGCTTCTTGAAGGGTCTTGGAGATCTGTACACCACAGTGAAGACACAAATTCTCTTAATGGAGCCATTACCCAACATCAATCGGGTTTTTTCACTTGTCCTTCAACAAAAAAGACAATTAGTTGGAGGTAATTCTGTTGAAACAGAATCCTTTACTAATTCTATTAATTCACAAGCACAAGGAAATTGGAGAGGAAGAGGTAATATGAATGGTTGGAGACAATCAGGAAGAGGAAGGGGCAGAAACCAGAATTTTGGGAAGCAATGCAGCTACTGCCATAAAATGAACCATACATCTGAAGAATGCTACTCAAAACATGGATTTCCACCCTGGTTCAAGCAAAGAAATGAATGTACAACAAAAAATGTTGTCACTGATATTGGTGAACATAAAGAAACCTCACAAATCAACCAACAAGATGAAGATATGCAGTTAACACAAAGCCAAATGCAGCAGATATTAAAGCTTCTACAAGAATCCAACAGTGATTCAAAACACAAGGTTAATAACTCAATGGGTGAGCCTTCTACTAGACACATTGAAGGAAGGTAAATATAACTGCAAACTTTGGATTCTTGATACTAGAGCAACTGATCATGTAGCATATGATCTTACACAATTTACTAATTTCTATAAAATCAAACCTATTTTGGTAAAATTACCAAATGGCTCAAGTGTAACTGCAGGAACCATAAAAATTTCAAAAGGAGCTTGTGATTTATAATGTTTTGTATATCCCTGAATTTTCATCTAATTTGTTGTCAGTACAATGCTTAATTAAGTCTTTAGAATGTTAGCTAACTTTTTCATGTGACGGATGTCAGATTCAGGATTTAACTTCTAAGAAGATGATTGGAAAAACTGATCTTGTAAATGGACTGTATTATCTTTAAGCTTCAGAGGAGATCTATGTAGCCAACAGTGCAAGCACCTGAAAGGATCAGGATTATACAAGAGGAATGAGCATAGACCTATGACATCATAGATTGGGGCACCCCTCAGATAAGGTGTTGCATTCCATGAGTATTAAATTTCCATATATACAATGTGATAGGACTAAGATCTGCGATCCTTGCCATCTTGCAAAACAACACAAACTGCCTTTCAGTCATAGTAGTACTAAAACATTAAATGCTTTTGAAATTCTTCGTGTTGACATTTGGGGACCTTTAGCTGTTCCTTCCATTCAAGGATACAAATATTTCTTAACTGTGGTTGATGATTTCAACAAATATACTTGGATCTTTTTGATGAAAAATAAAGGAGAAACCAAATATGCTTTAAACAACTTTATAAATATGGCTTGTAATGTGTTTAATGTCCAAATTAAAGTAATCAGGTTTGACAATGGACCAGAGTTTTCTTGTGATGATATATATAACAAAAACGGCATTTTGCATCAAACTACATGTGTAGAAACTCCCCAGCAAAATGCTGTGGTTGAAAGAAAACATCAACACATCTTGAATGTCACTAGGAGTTTGTTGTTTCAATCTAAAATTCCCATTGTCTTTTGGTCTTATATTGTATCACATGTTGTGCATCTTATAAATAGAGTTACCTCTGAAGTTATTAACGATAAAACCCCTTATGAGCTGATCCATAACAAAGTTCCTAATCTGTTAGATTTAAAAGTTTTTGGTTCATTAGGATATGCTTCTACTCTTGAAAAACATAGAAATAAACTTGATGCTAGAGCTAGGAAATGTATATTCCTTGGATTTAAAACTGGAACGAAAGGATACATTATGTTAGACTTTAAAACTAGAGAGGTTTTTGTATAAAGGAATGTTAAATTCTATGAATATATTTTTTCCTTTAAAACTGAACCTAATACCCAACAGGAAATAGACCAGGAACAAATTTTCTTTGATTATATGACAGATATACCTGATCCCCAAATGAGTCACAATGAGGAAGCTGTTCAACAAGAAAATATTGTAGAAGAAGTTGTTGGAGGTCCTAGCAGACCTGTTAGAAACAGGAGAATCCCCACTTTCTTGAATGATTATTATCATGAAGTTGCTAGCTCCATTAACACTAACAAAGCAACCTGTACAGATAAGAAAATTTATCCTGTGAATTCTAATATAAGTATGACAGGTTATCTGAATAACAACTCCAATTTACTAAGGCTATCTCTGAAATTAAAGAACCACAAAGTTATGAGCAGGCAAGGGAAGATCCTGAATGGTGTAAGGCCATAAAACAAGAAATAGAGGCCTTTGAACAGAATAAGACATGGAAAATCACTGAACTGCCAGCTGATAAAATACCTATTGGGTGTAAGTGGGTATACAAGGTAAAGCATAAAGCTGACGGGAGTATTGAACAATTCAAGGCCAGGTTGGTTGCAAAGGGCTACACATAGTTTGAGGGAATTGATTACCATGATACCTTCTCACCTGTTGCTAAGATAACCACCATACGTCTTCTGTTGGCTGTAGCTGCAACTCAAAATTGGAACCTCAAGTAATTAGATGTAAATAATGCCTTCTTACATGAAGAATTGAATGAAGATGTCTACATGATTCCACCTCCAGGTGTAATCACAAACAAGCCGGGCCAAGTATGTAAACTCATGAAGTCTCTCTATGGATTGAAGCAAGCAAGTAGACAATGGTTTGCCAAGATATCCAGCTTTCTAAAGATTATTGGGTTTACTCAATCTGCCTTTGATCACTCCCTATTTACAAGGAAAACTAATGAAAATTTTACTGCTTTACTTGTATATGTTGATGATATAATTCTTGCAGGGAATTCCCATTCTGAGATAACAGATATCACAAAGAAGCTGGACGAAACATTCAAGGTCAAGAATCTAGGAGATTTGAAATTCTTCTTAGGCTTTGAAATTGCTAGATCAAGAGATGGAATACACATCAACCAGAGAAGATATGCTCTTGATTTGCTTAATGAAACTGGACTCCTTACTGCAAAGGCCTCCACTACACCTATGTCTACAGACACCAAACAACTGTATGAACAGGACATTCCAATAAAGGATATAACAACATACCAACGACTCATAGGAAGACTGATTTATCTCAGCAACACTAGACCTGACATCAGTTATGCCATACAATGCCTCAGCCAGTTCATGAAGGCACCCACCCAACATCATCACAAAGCTGCACAAAGAGTCTTAAGATATATTAAACAAGCTCCTGCGCAGGGATTATCTTTTCCGAGACAATCTGAAATTCTGTTCAAAGCCTTCAGTGATTCCGATTAGGCTTCATGTCCCAACACTAGGCGCTCTGTGACTGGGTACTGCATATTCCTTGGTTCTTCCTTGATTTCCTGGAAATCTAAAAAGCAAGCCAGTGTTTCCAGATCCTCCTCAAAGGCAGAGTATAGAGCCTTGGCTTCCACCACCTGTGAATTACAGTGGCCGAGCTACCTCCTAAAAGATTTAGACATCCAAATCGAATCTCCTACAGTGATTTACTATGACAGGCAATCAGCTAGGTACATTGCCTCTAATCTAAGCTTCCATGAAAGAACAAAACACATAGAAATTGATTGCCACATTGTGTGGGAAAAGCTCCAAGAGAAATTGTTTCAACTTCTTCCCATATCAACCAAAGAACAATCTGTAGATATACTAACCAAACCTCTTGACTACACTGTTTTTACTTTTATGAAATTCAAGTTTGGCACTCTGAACATTTATGGTGCAGCTTGAGAGGGAATGTTAAGAATGTTATTTTATAACCGATTCTGTTTGCGTTTTATGTGTATATATTTTCCCTTTTTCACCTTAATAATATATACAGTGTTTTATTCTTTCTCTATTACTGTTGATTCCTGTATTTGTTTCTTGGTCTCTGTTATTTCAAACACTGTGGTAATCTTTTTAGTGGCATACGATGACGTACGATGGTATACAATAATCCTTACACTGAGATAATGAAAGTTTATTATAATTATTAATCTTATTTATTTGTAGATATTTTTGTCGATATTCATAAAATTTATTATAATTTTTTTATTATGTAAATCTTTTCATCTTTATTAAAATTTGAGTAATATTTATTTCTCATCATCTACTTTACGTAATAAAGAAAATCTACACTTTTTAATATGTTAAATAGACATATGTAAAAAAGTATATATAAATGTATTATCATAAGAATAAACTTTAGTCAAGAAATTTTATAATGTATACCTATTAAAACTGAACATGTTTCAGTTATTATGTTTTTTTATTTTTAAATATGTCTAGTATCGTGTATATGAATTTTCTATGAATAAGATCACAAATGTCTGTTTTAAATTCATAGAATAATCATGATACACTGATGCAAATGAGATCAAGAGAAAGGGTGTTGAAAATATTGATTATAAAATCTCTTGCTTCATACCAAATCAATCAATATCCATGATCACTTGTCCAGAAAAAAGTAAATAAATAAATAAATTTCCTAATTTTTTTAGTTAATTATATCATTCAACTGCTCAAATCACTCGATACATTAATTCGTAAAAATAAAAAAATTAGTTGTATCATTTAATATTTACTTTATTAAATGATTCTTATATTATTTTTTTCTCCTCCCAACCCAATAAACGAACAAGGAACTATCTGGAAAGAATATTCTGCAAATAGAAAAATCCAAAAAGTTGTTGAAGAGGAGGAAAAAAATGCAACTCACACTCACTAATAATGAATGTTAACAAAATAATTAAAAAAAGAAGATGGAGCGTTTAATGAATAATAATACTATAGACTATTTTGGTCCTGGGCTTTTATTATCCATATAATCGCACATTATTATAGTTCCAACCATAATCGCACATTATTCTAACAACAAGAAAAATCTTTCCATTATTTACAAAAATTACAATATGGAATTGAAACATCGTTTTAGCATTAACAACAATGATAATTCTCTCTCACAAAAACAAAACCAAAGTTGTCTGAAACGAGCGTGATGGACCCACAAAGACAAAGACACTTCAGCTTTAGATTGGCCTAAGCCATTGGTTTGTGTTTTATCTATCTAGTTGTGAGTACAGTGTTGTTTTGTGTTCTCAAACTCAATTATTCAAAGTCAATATCAACGGTTCAATCAAGATCAACTTAACGTGCATCCTAATTCAAGTCTTTGATTTGTCTTCCACAGATCAAAACAAACAACGCTCTCACGCACTAGGTTGACCACTTTGCTGTTTGCACTTTTGGTTCTTCCTCTTCCACCTCATCGATCAACACAGGTTGGAACCAGAAGAAAAGATAAAAAATAAGTTAACTTCATTCATTTATTTTGCGTTGGGGAATGTGAAAAGTGACCCTTATGTTTATATAACGGTAATTTGGAAATGAGTGGTAGTTAGGAGGCTCAGAAAGACTATCCAGCAGAATTTTCATGTGGGGTTATGTTAAGTCGAGTTTCTTCAAGATCATTGTCAGAGTGAGGCAATAAGAAGACCCAGAAGCGTTTTGATAAAGGTAAGACTCAATTTTTGAGTTCCCATTTGAGAATTTAATGTGACTTTGGAGCCTCCTTTGTGTGTGCTTCCTAGGTGGAAATGGGGAGGTCAGGGTCGTTCTGTTTGGAACATTTCATGTTTTGGAATGGTAAAGTTAATAGCTTTGTTGAGTATTGTCACTGGGGTGGGGATTGGTGTAGGAAATTTTATATTCTGATTGATGTAAGCTGAATTTGCAGTAAAATGGTGGCGATTCTGTGTTGATGTTATGATTGATGTTTTGGGGGATTATCTATAAGGATTTCAACACTTTGTTAGAAAACTCAAGATCTCCTATGGTTTCTGTTGTTAAGATAGGAATTTGGAATAGGTGTTTCAGTTGTGGAATTGACTGTCTGTTTGAAAGAAAAATACATGCTTTTGAAATGAACTGCTATTGAGTTTAACTTTTCTTGTGATGAGCTTACTGTGCGTGTTTAAAGAGTGTGAAGGGGAAATGTTGCGTATACTCCATTTTTGTATTTGTGTGGGAGAAAACGTGGAAGCTTTGAAATTTGATTGTTGTGTTTGTGTTGGTGATTAGATGTTAATGAATTAGAAGACTGGAGGAAGAGGCTAGTAGTGAGTTGTAGAAAAAGAAACCAGGCAAACCAAATTTGTGGGATGTTTCTACTTTTTGCCTTTTACCATATATCTTGGGTTCTGCGATGTCAGGAAAAGGGAAAAGGAGAGGTAGACGAAATTAATATAAGGATGAAATGCTACATGCATGAGGTCTTGAAATTCATGAGACGTAAAGGTGAATAAAAGCAACTAGTAAAGAAACAAAATAGTTTAATTTCCTCAAAATTACTACCATTACCATTAAAAGAAATTCTTTTAGCTCCTAGCATTTTGTACTTCCCTATTTGCATTTCTTCAATACCTTATTCGATTGTATTCAACAGCAATTTTTCTGTATTTCCAGTATGGAATAGAATGGAGAAACTTCAAAATACCAATACTTTTTTTTCTATGTTTTCAGTGAATACTGCAAATGAAAGAGGGGCATACAAATTCCTCACTATACCTTTATCAAATTCTTCTTCCTCAGCCTTCTGTAAATGATCAAATTATTCTAGATTCTAGAGCAGTTGTATGAACTTTGGATGTAATCTATGCATAGGAACTATTGCCTGCTAATTACCAGCTACTAACTATTGTTGTTTTCCTTTACTGTTAGGCATTCCCTTAATTAACCAGTGAGTTGTGCACGATCGTTTATATTCATATTTTATTAGTACATAAAGTACAGTGGTTTTGTTTCTTCCACCAAAGATCTTATTTCTACCTTACTTTCAGGACTAGCTGCTAGTTGCTGAACTACAAGATACAGACTAGCAATGGATGAATTTGCTAATAAGGTTCAAGGTAACTTTTATGCTGCAGATTCTGCTTTTGCAAAACCCTACTCACTCCAGGGGTTCTCAACAAAAGATAATGATGTACAAGAAGAGGAATTATCCCTGCAAGCTTTAACGGAAATAGACTATCGCCTAGCCTATTTTTCAGAGAAGCTAGTGAACTTGCATTTGCTTTATATTTATCTATTGGCCGAGGAAAGTGATCTTGAAGGAATGGATTCAAAGAATAACTGCATCTTGGCACACTTATTTGAGAAGGCAATGACATTTGATCTATTGTCTGGCATTTTGGATTCTGAGGTAAGAGAGCTGGACAGTTTCATGGACACTCTCCAAGAAGAAATTGTTGATGCTCGTCATAAAATATTTTCATGCAGACATTTGACTGAGGTTTTCCTTATGATGAACAAAAAACTGCATGACTCTGAAGAGTCTGTGAAGCAGTTTCAACAGCAGTTATTGGAGTTAAAAATGCAATCATCTCAGTTACAGAAAACCATTGAGGCTTATCGAAATGAGAATTGTAAGTTGAAATTCTTGCTCAAATATTTTTTTTCAACATATCTATACTGAGCATGCAGTTCTTTTCCAAGTTTGGGATGACTGTTTACCTTTCTTAGTCATCCATGTAAACAGGCGAAATGGGGAAGCCCTTGAATTTATCAGGAAATGGTCAACTTTCAAATGTGAAAGCAAATTCCAATAGTCAGATGGTTGAACAACGAAGATATATTCTGCAAATGCTTGAGAAATCTCTCGTGAGAGAGCTAGACCTTGAAAGGAAGTTAGCAGAGTCAAGGAACAATGAGGAGCTACAGTTGAAACTCCGTTACACAGAACAAGTAGCATTTTATATGGAAGAAGCAGCAGAAGTTGTTTGGGGAAGATTTCTAGAGGCAGACACTACCGCAGAGGTGTTAATGGGGATTTCTAAAGGTTTAATGGGACGCCTTCAAGTAACTGAGTTCAACCTCAATGGTTCAATGCAACGAGAAAATGAGCTGAGATCAACAGTTCAAAATTTGATGGAGCAACTCAAGGCTAAAGATGCTGCTTTAGAGAAGCTTGAGACATGTAATGTTGAGAGTACTACGGAAAAAACT
This sequence comes from Macrotyloma uniflorum, assembly GCA_016859785.1. Lineage (NCBI taxonomy): Eukaryota > Viridiplantae > Streptophyta > Magnoliopsida > Fabales > Fabaceae > Macrotyloma > Macrotyloma uniflorum. Next base: position 2,858,883 of record BDMB01000021.1, on the reverse strand, counting down.
GATGTGTTGGCTTTGAGGGAAAAGGTGAAGTTTCTTGAGAAAGAGAGGAAGGATTTTGAGCTTCGGATTAATAATGCGATTGCGGAGAATGAAGCATATCATGAACATCAAATTGAAATGGAAAATTTTGTTGAGTCTCTGAGAGAAAACATTGACATTGCAGTAAATCGGGCAGAGAGTGCAGAAGCCAAGGTTACACAGCTAACTGAGACCAACTTGGAGCTTAGTGAAGAGCTCAATTTTCTTAAAGGGAGTGCTAGCACGGCAGAGAAAAAGGTTGGTTCACTTGAGAAGCAACTAAGGGAATTAGATATCCAACTACAGAATGCAAAGGCGTCTTCTGAAGCAAGTCAAGAACAGCAGAACATGTTATACACAGCTATATGGGATATGGAAATATTAATTGAAGAGTTGAAGTCGAAGGTTTCAAAAGCTGAAAGTAATAAAGAAAGTGCTGCTGAGCAATGCTTTGTGCTATCTGAAACAAATTTAGAACTTAATAAAGAATTGGATCTCCTTAGGTCCAGAACAATAAGCTTGAAAACATCTTTGGATCAAGCTAGCAATACAAAATTTTCAAGGGCAAAAGAAATTGATACTAAAACCAAGCTTATCATGGATATGGTAATGCAACTAGCCTCTGAAAGAGAGCGCATCAATAACCAGGTAATGATTTAATAAATTTCTACTTTTGAACTATAGTTTCAATGCTTTTTTTTAGGGAAAACTAGTATTTCGGTCCTTTAAAGATATGTGTACTCAATTGGGTTCCCTAGAGTTTGATTTTATCAAACGAAGTATTCAATGTCTTCATTTATCTAAGTTTGGTTCTTCTGTGCTTATTTCATGCAACTTTAGTTCATCTTAACTGTTTATGCTAGACCAAATTGTAATGAAATAAAATATTTAATGATTCAATGGTTGAAAATTATACCTGCAGAACACAATTGAGAAAAAGTGTTCAAGGATCAAAAGAGTGTTTTGTTTCCATCTTTTATAGTTTTTCTAAGGACATTAAAGAAAATATATATCTATGCGGATACTATTCAGTATGCCTGAATCAGAATTTCAAATCCACATCTATAATGGTGCATGGTTTCTTATCCTGAAAGAAACAAGTGGAGATGGTTAATTATCACTTATTTTGGCATAATCAGAGAATAAATCAGTAACTTTCCTTGGAAGAGAGTAAGATACCCAAAAAGTAACATGATAATTTTTGAAATTATGATTCCGTGTGTGGATTTTTTATTTTTTCAAATAAGTCTGGATTTATTATTCCACTTTTCTGAGCTATTATACACTAACAGGGACATTAACTTCCTTATCACTTATCACCTTGTTCTTCCTGCAGTTACATTATTTAAAACAGGAAAATAAACATTTAGTACAAAAGTTAAAGAATACTAAAATTGATGGCTCTTTAGATGCTTGCAACAATGGACTAAATAATAGAAACGAAGATCAAGCTTCCAACAATGACTCAAGCAATGATAGCTGTGCTAAATCGTCGGATGAAGAAGGAGTAGATCACTTTAATGCGGCCTTTCAGGCAGGTACTTATTTATCAGCCTAATCTCTTCTACTAGTTGATACGCTTATTATATGATGTTGATAGGTAAAACTTAGGTGTTAAATTTAGAGTCTATTTGGAAAATTTTCTCCAAAACCACAAAAAAGGAAAATAAGAAAAAAATAAAATAAAATAATTTTCTCTATAAACTCAAGGTAGTTTATATATAAGTTAACTTCTAGAAGTTCTCTACCAAATAGAATTTTCTACTTTATTGAATCAATCTAACGCTGATATGCAATGATATATACAAGAGTACATACCTAATTATCCCATATATTTCTCCTAGTATCATGTTAACAAATCCCACACCTTCCTCATGTAATAAAGTCAAATATATAAATGGACTATCTTTCAAATATATCATTGTTGATATAATTAGATATTACAGAAACAAACAAAGCAACAATATATACATTATATCTTTGTATTTATAGCATATATTTGCATTATCCCTTCCAGTTGGTTCATGCAAGTTTTGGATGTCCAACTTGCTTAACAAGAACAAGAACTACTTTGTCCCAAGAACTTTGGTACACATATCAACAAGTTGAGTGCAAGTAAGGACGTAAGAGGGCTGAATATTATTCTTAAGAACCTCAATGGTTTCAATGTAGTTTAACCCTTCAACTTGGTAGTTGCCTAAAATGACCAAACTTGTTTTAAATCTCTCAATGATGCAATTTGAGTGATACTTGATTTTGCATACCCACTTGCAGCCAAGAGCTATTTTCCCTGGAGGTAGATTTGTAAGATTCCAAGTGCCGTTATTTTGAAAAGCCTAAATTTAACTTGCCATTGCTTCTCGCCATCGTTCATCTTGTATGGCCTCGGAAAAATACTTTGGTTCTCGATCAATACTTACTGCTGCAATAAATTGACAATGTTGATAGGAAAATCTATCACAAGTTGAAGATTAGAAGCAGTAGAGTTATCAATTTCTAGATATCAAAGCAAGAGAAAGAAATATTTTTAAGAAGGATGTTAGACAGTTTCTAATCAATCAATTCTACATCTATTATAGATCAACTCAACCTTAGAGGGATTATTTCCACTTTCTTGAAATGTTGAGATTAAAAGCACACTTCACATATGAAACATGCAATCATATTCAAAACAATGCCAATGCCATTAAACCTCTTCAACAACCCTCAAGAAATACCACTACAATGTACATACAAACTACAAGAATTACTCCAATACGATGTAATAAAGAATGCAAGAAAAGAAAGTTATCATCTGAGTGATTGATATTCAAAGATATGAATACAAAATCATGACATGACCACTTATCACAAATTGCCTTGGTAGATGCAATGAATGATTCAAAACAGATGTAAGCTTTCTTGGAGAGTTTCTTAGAGACTTAATAAAACTTTTGTGTAAATCAGAAAGCAGTAGTAGTTCTAAAAGTCTGATAAGTTCAGTATTTACAATAATTTTCCACTACCCATAGTCAATTATTTAAGTATTAATTGATTATAATGGTCTAAATTGATTTTGGAAACACCACTAGAACAATATAATTGATTATCTCACGACTTAATTGAGTATCATAGAAAGATTCCAAGATTGATAATAAATTATTTCAAGTATTAATCGATTATAATGTTCTTCATTGCTTTTGTAATTTAATTGATTACCCAATGAGTTAACCGATTATCACAAAATGAAATTACTTTATCAATTCAAATATAATCGATTATATAAGAGCTTAATCTATTATCACAAAATTAAAGATTTTCAAAGTAGTTTTGTAGACTTGCAGATAATCAATTATTACTAAGTATAACCGATATCGATTAATACTAATTATAATCGATTAATGTGTGTAAAAAAAATTTTCTAAAAAACATGATCAAGTTAAGGAAATGTGATAATGTAGTGCTTACTTGATTTATCCTATATGTGTGACTTACACTCATTCACATATGGAAATCATATATAACACAATATAACATAAAAATTTTCTCCCACCATTATCAAGACAATACACTAAATTAGATTAATTCTTCTTATCTTGTTCTTGATTAGAAACATGACCACCAGTTTTTTACTAAAGTTGGCTTAGTCAAAGTGGTGTAGGTATCGGTCAAGACTAGTTTAGAGGTTGAATTTACGAGTTTTGACCAGTTAGAAGTGTGTATTTGGTGTTTTTTGTTCAAAGAAGTGGTGAGAGTTAGGAGTTGGCTCGGGTGAAATCACGAATTGGTGCAAAGTGATGATTTCTAACCACGAGAACTGAATTGGCTTGGTCAAAAATGGGTTTTGGTGTTTTAGTGATTCTTGGATATATGGATGGTTGGGGTAGGTTGCGGATGGTTAAGTAAGCTACGGATGAAATGTTGCCGAGTTTGGAGAGGTTCTTGGTGGTTCTTTGATGGTTTCTTGGTTTGGGAGGTGATCTTCGAAGGATTCTTCGATGGAAGGATGGTGTGCACCTTGGTGGAAGATGATTGCTCTATCTTCTTGCACTTCTGATGGCTGAATGATGATAATGGATGCATGAAGAGTGGATTCTCCAAGATGGGGTGGAAGTAGCCAAGATTGATGGTGTTTGGAAGGTAGGAAAGTGATCAATTCTTGGAGACAAACCAAGAAAGGGATGTTAGGAGAGAGCATGCTCCTCCTAGCCCAAGAACTTTGAAAGTTAGTAGACTTGTTACTAAACAGAAATGAGGGGATTGCCTCTAGAGGATTCTCTCTACTCTTAGAAGATTTCCAAAAGAAAGAAATGGTTGATCACACCTCTTTCAAATTCACTAAAAATATATATCAAGTTACGTTCTAAAGGATGACAGTTGGCTTCTTTTTATAAGCATACGCAAGCAAGGCCAAGGTCGTGACTCATGAAGCCCATCCCCAGGAGTTTATGCTACTCCTATGCTAGTTTATTAGTTACAAGTCAAGCCAAACAAAGTTATATCTCACTACTTAGACTAGAACAATAAAAGGAAAATAGTCTTGTTGGCTAGGGAAAGCTCCTCCTCTAGCTCCCTTGCCTTGCTTCTAGTTAGGGCAGAAGCCTCTTTAATAGCTTCGACTCTTGCCTCCCTCTCCTTGGCTTTGACCATACTTCTTGTGATTGTCCCTCCTTGACTTGATGTCTCTTGATTCATGATCACATCACTTTTTCTGACATAGTAGTTGGTCAACTTTGTTGCAGCAAGTGCAACTGTATTTTGTATAGGCAAGCTATAGATTTTCCTTTATACGTGAATGTGGTTTTGTTGTTTCTGAAAGTTGATAAGCACTTTCCATAAAAGATGAAACCAGTGCAGATGTCCATTGTAGCTTCTCTATGTTCATCTTGGATGGTACTAAGTTGAATGTGATCGAGTGTTGGTTATAGCATGTTGTCAAAGCACCGTTTTAGATTGGACATGGTCTGATTCTTCAATACTTTTAGCATGTTGAGTCGTAGGCTTGTGTAGATTAGATATTCAGAAATCGTACATATTCCATAACCCGAACACCCTCCAAAGCAACTTTAAGCTAAATAGTTCTTGGGTAAAACCTGATTTACCATATATTGGAAGAGTTCTTGAATTCATACATATAAACTTTCTTTAGGTTTATATGGTTTTCATTAAGTTTGTTTAAGAACTTGGAAGAATAGACAATTCAATGATGCAAACATAACACTCTGATCTTCCTGCCCATCTGTATTGATTTTATCTCTCATTTAGTGTTTCATTCTATTTAACAACTAGCTGTACTATTATTAAGAGAACGTAATGTAAGTAATAACAATGTACCTCGTCTACTTGTCGTTAAATTTTCCTTGCCCTCTATAACATGATTACCATCTGCCTGAATATGCTAGTGCCATCATGACAAGAGTCTAGAAACCCTGGTTTTCCCTTATCAAGCCTTTTTCTGTCTCCCTTGCTATAGTAAGAATACAAACATAAGGAACATTATTTTAGAATTTGAAATTATATGTCAAAAGTGTAAAAATGTTATCTGATAAATGATGCTTACAATGAATGGTAATTAACATAGTTAACCAAAATGCCCAGTATGATGTATACATAACCAATTGGTTTCTTTCAATCATGTACTTTCTACCATCATTGTACTGGATGGATTTTTATATATTGTTGTGGAAACATTAGAATGTGAAACCTTGCATTGATAGAGTAAAAAGCTAATTTAGAGGTCCAAACTTTTTTTCCTCAGATTCTAACATCTTCGTTTTTTGGTTTCTATTATTAGGTGGATGAAGAAGTAGCATCATCTATTTCAGCAGATACGCCTGCAAATTGGAGAAAGTTGACATTTCTTTCAGTAGCATTTTTGGTCCCACTGGTTTGTGTGTTAGCCTTCTGGTTGTTTGACAAAGGACACATTTTCCTTTCCAAAAGCTTATGATTGCCAACTTATGAACTAGCTTATAGAAAATTTGTGTTTGTGTAGTTGTGCTTCCCTCAAGTCCTAGAGCTTCTGTATATGTGATCTTTAGTTGGTTTAAGATAATGTTACATTGAATTGTAGATTATTCTATCATGAGTGCTGATCAGATGTAGAGTTTGCGTTTGACAAAGGTGCACATGATGAAGATATATGCTTGAGAGGTGCAATAATGATGGAAAACATATAAGAGGTGCCACAATCATGTAAAGAGTGAGAGTGAAAAAGACCAAGGAAAGTGGATAGAGTGTATGGTCTTTAACAGGATAAAACCAGTTTATTGGACAAGATTTTGAGGATAAAAATTAGATTTACTCTAAATTTTGGAAGTAAATTAGTAATGACTTTTATTAATATTTTAGAATTTATTATATAATATTTATGATTTACTAAAATATATTCTTATTAAAATATAAATTTGACTTCAGATAAAGAGAGGAGGTCTCCAAAACGAAGGAGTCGAGTTAAGTTCTTTTATAAAACAAAAAAAAAATAATTACTTATAAAAATATTTTTATACCTAAGTTTGTATTTTATATGAATAATTTAATTAAAAGAATAATAATCATATTTTATCTGTAAGTAAAAATATTATGGAAGATATCCAATATCTCAATATATTATAGATAAAGATAAATATTTGAGTTGTGATTATATTATTTGATTTAATTGAGATATGATTAATATTTTTTTAAGATATTTTAACTAATACGAGTATTATTTTTTTTAAAATATTAATATTATATTTTTAAGAAAAAAATATAAGATTCATTTTTTTTACATATTTAATTACATATTTTTAATATTTTTATTATTTTTCCTTTTTAAATATAAATCTCACGCTATTAAAAGATTAGTTAAAGTATTTTCTTAATAATCTTAAACTAATTCCTTCCATTTTTATTTCAATACTAAATATTTTAGTACTCCTGTTTTAATTTTTTCATCAAAGAATAGTTTCTTTTTAAAAATACATTTTTTATGACCACTATAATTTTTCAAAAAGCATAAATAATAAGATATCTTATTATTATAATAAAAATATACTTCAAAAAATTCTCAAAAATTAATTACTTCTTAAAAAAAACGAATTGTCTGATTATAAACAAATATAATTAACTTTTGTTTTCAAAAATATCTAAAACTAAACTATTTTACATTAAAAATCTCTAAATTTTTTCCCACTAAAATTTTCCATTCTTAATACGTAAAGTTGCTCCTCAAAGTTTATGCTAATTTATTTAGTAGACATACAAAAAACTTCGCTAATATTAGAAAATGTTAAAAATAAATGAAAAACAATTCAGATTAAAAATATATAAATATATGAAAAATAAAATTTGATTCAGGTTGTATAAAAATAATAATACTTTTCATTAATTTTGACAAATTTGAAAAAATATCTCAAAAAAAAAAGAGGAAATAATCCACTTCTTTTTAGTTTAATTCTGTATTGAATATGTGAATTAACTAAAATAAGATTTGTTTTGTTTAGAAAAAAAAAAAAAAACTAACCCTAATTGAGCATGTACTCTGGTAGTATATAAAGATGAAGACATTAGCTGCACAAATGTGACAAACTAATTTGCAATCACATTGCCGCCGCGGCCTCACCACCTCTTTCTCTTTAGTTTCATTTCATTTGATTGGGTTTAAGCATTTCTTGATGACCTCATGCACCATGTAGCCCTTTGCATCTCCAAGTTTAGTTGCAAGGAAATTACGAGATAAGGTTTTTCAGGTGCAAAATTTATCCATGGCAGTTGAAATTCATGTTTTTGGGTGTTTTGATTTTTCGCCCTATTTGCAATTTTTCTGCCAAATAATTTATCTGTTACAGTGATTTGTACCATTCAATGAGCAAAGCAAAATGATGAAGTCAAAACTTGTCTGAAACTGATGAGGATATCTTGTTTCATAAGGTCTTCAAAGTTCTCTGATTGCTCTGCTCTTTGTTGTAATTAGATTGGTTGGTTCCATGAGTCAATTAGTTTCTCATATTTTGAGTGGTAGTGTGATAGCGAGGGTTTTTTTATTGTTTGTATTTGATGGATAGCACTTAGTACTTTTCAAAGTTTTTTTTGTTGTATATCAATCAAAGCTTTTTTTGTTGTTGTTGTTGTTGATATTGCATATGATTCTGCATATTCTGGTTTGGATTCTGTTAATTTTTCCATTAGAAATAGATAAGGGGGAAAATGAATTGTAAAAGGCAAGCAAAGTGATGAGGTTTTAATATCTGAATATGATGTTGAATCATCATTACAAATGGTCTTCAAAGTTCTCTGATTGCTGTGCTGCTGTTGCCATTGACATATGTGTTTTCTCTTTGATGTTTTATTTTTCCCAATATGATATGAAGATATGAGGAATCAAATTCTAATGGGAGTAATCAGTGATGCATCACCAATCACTTCATTCTCCTTTTCTTTGGAAATTTTTTCATCCTTCTCGTAATGAGGATCTTGATGCTATTGGGAAATTTAATTTAAGTTAGATGTACATCTGACAAAATGTACATTTGCAGTTTTCCACCTTTGCATTAATATGTGTTTGTATAGAATTATGTTAGTGACACACTTCACACCCACAACAAGAACATGCTGCTTTAAAACCCTATCATCTTGTCTTGTTAAAAGAAATACAAGTAAAAGTTTGTGGTTTAATGTTGGCATAAAGTCATCTCACATGATAGTCGACGAGATTCTTAGATGTAGATCTAACTGTTGAGGAAATAAAGGAAGTTTACTGAACACAAGCACCAAAATTCTTAATCTGATGTGCATTAATCTGTCAGATTATACGAGCATGGTGCAACAAAAAATTCCTTTTCCCTGGTTTTTTGTTTTACTTTATTTGTCTTTATATAATGACTGGTGAAGTATAACTGGGGAAGGACATGTGGGATTGCAATTCAGTCTTCTAATTGGCATTGGACATACATCTAAAGGTGTCTACAACATCACTAGAAACCCGCATTCTAGCTATATTTATCTTAATCATTGGAATAGCTTTGCTAACATTTTCTATTAGTAAAATTTACAGTCGAATTTTTTTATGTCTATTAGTAATTACTGATGGGCAGAAAATCCTTCAATAGATTCATTTAATTATTGAAAAATTATGGTAAGATGAGAAAACAGGACTTCATCACTATCAAACAAGACTGAATTGATTTATAAAACATGGATATGTAATGGTGCAAAAGAGAGAGAAACTATACTACAATGCACATTAAAAGCTTCATATTATTGAGGAATTAATTTTGAATGTTTTAAGTGTTGGTCAACTGAGACTCATACATTTTTTTCTTCAATTGATATCAAAGTTTTCAGTCTTTTATTGTAAATTATATTTGAAAAATATTACTATACTTTTTATGTGATGCATTGATAGAGAGATTAATGCAATTGTTCAAAATTCTATTTTATATTTGGTTATATATCCACCTTTAGTTAAGTCTTGTCCTAGTAGTTATGTCTTTTTGTTACATTTTGACCTTGTAGTTATGTCCAATCCTTATAGTTAATTCTAGTCATTGTAGTTATGTTTGCATATAATGTCTTTTAGTTAAGTCCATTATGTTTGCATATAATGTCTTTTAGTTAAGTCCATTCCTTGTAGTTAACTTCTTATTGATCTTTGTCATTTCAAATTTGGACATGCCTTCCATAACCCGAATAATGAAAAACAACAATTATCCTTCCATGTCAGGTAATAAATACTTTGTTTGTAGTACATGTCACATAAATTGTCATTTTTTAATCGAACTTTACATGCATACATCTGGACCTTTAAAACTTAAAAGTATCTATTTATGGTCATAGATATTTCTTTAGTTGATGATAACATTTGTTTCATGTGGATTTTTCTTCTGAATTATAAATCTTAAATAAGAAACATTTTACAAACCTTTGTTACACAATTTGGAAAATAATATGATTTTGATGTTAAAATAATAAGAATTGATAATGGTACAAAATTTTTCATGACTAATTTCTTTAAAAATAAAGGAATTATTTATCAAATCACTTGAACTGAAATTTCTCAACAAAATAGAATAGTTAATAAAATAGAATAGTTAATAAAATAGAATAGTTGAATGAAAAATGTGACTTGTGTTCTCTTATATCAATCTTATCTTTCGTTTATGTTTCGGTTTTTTTCTCTCTTACATGCTGTCTATATAATTAATTGTTTGTTGTGAATTCCATATTTGTAGAATAAATCTCTTTATGAGCTTTTATATAATAATATTTGTAATTTTTCATTGCTTAAAATTTTTAATTATCTATGTTATGAGAATACTAAAATACTTCTAATTGTCTTAAACTTGATTTTTGTGCATCTTTTGGGATTTTTCTCGGGTTTAAACCCCACACGAAATAGTACATCATTTATAATATAACGATGTTTGATATTTCTGTCTCTCTTATTATAATTCTTCTTTATTCAACAATTTTTTTTCTCCATCTCAAACTATCTTAATTGATAATCATTATCTTAACTATGATATTCCACCACCTATCACTAATTCAGAAACCAATGATTCTAAGAATGTATTTCATGAAAACCAAATTTTCTTCAAGATTTTCATACATCATTTCTTATGATTAATTACTCAACTAAAAAAAATTATTAGATATCCTCTTTCTAACGTTTTGTCATATAACAAATTATCGTCTTCATACAATATTTTTATCATGAACATTAGAAATGTTACTAAATCTAAAACATAGAAAGAAGCTTTTCAACAAAGTTATGGAAATCAAATTATCTACTCTTACTGATAATAAAACATGGATATTGAATTCTTTAACTCCTCATATAAATATTATATAATGTTGATGAGTTTATAAGATAAAACATAATTTAGATAGAATTATGAACAATATAAAATTTCTCTTGTAGTTAAAGTTTCTACTCAAATGGAAGGATTATATTATCTTGATACTTATTCACTAGTTGCATAATTGATTACTTTTTGTTTGTTGTTTGCCTTTGCATCAACAAATGATTGACATCTTAAACAATTAGATGTCAATAATACCTTCTTACATACACGCATTATGTATTTAAGTTATAATATTTTATATATGTCTTAAAATAATCAAGTTATTAATGGTATGTATGACTATCTTCTTTTCTTACATTTCATATAGTCACATTTTGATTATTTTATTTTTCAAATGGTCTTCTTCATCAAATATTATTGTTTTGCTTATATGATATTATGCTTTTTAACAATGATTTTTTTGAGATTCACTTTATCACCAACCTTCTTGGTCAAACTTTTTGTATTAAAGATATTGACAATCTACGTTTCTTTTTGGGGATTGAAGTTGCTTGAAATAAGAATGGAGTACACATAAAAGAAAGTATGTTCTTGGTATATTAACTAATTTGCGAAACCTACGACCACTCATATTGATCATTCCGGAAAGTTTCATTCTAACTCTGGTGATAGCCTCCATGATTCTTCCCCTTATAGATGATTGATTGGCTGACCTAATCTATCTTACCATTACTTGTCTTGATATATCATATAGTATGCAATTTTTAAGTCAATTTGTGCAATCTCCTACTTGAGCCAATTATCTAGCAATTATGTGTATTGTTCGATACATAAAAACTTCACTAGGTATGGGATTATTTTTGCCTACTAATAATCATATCTGATTCAAGGCTTTTAGCAATTCTGATTTGTCATGGGTACAATTCTCATTCTCTTGAAAATCTAAGAAACAAAATATTATTTCTCGTAACTCTTCAAAAGTTGAATATTAGGCATTAGTCACTACCACTTGTGAAATCCAATGGTTAGTCTCCATGCTTGAAGAATTCAAAATACACTTTGAGAAGCTAGCATTGTTATATTGTGACACCCATCCACCCTTCAAATTGTTAATAATCTTGTATTTCATGAAAGAATTAAGCAAATCAACATTGACTATCATATTATCTAGGAAAAACTTAAACTAGGATTACTCAAGCTACTACTTATTTCTTCAACTATTGTTGTCCATCCTATTCTAATATTTTGTTTTCAAGCTCAGAACGATGGATATTCACTCTTCACTTGTGAGAGGCTCACAACCTAAACCATAGGCAGTGAGGTCATTGCTTTTATATTAGTTGTACCATAATTGTCATATACTCTTAGGCTATGTTTGGATCTGACGACGAAAAGTGAAGAGACAAGTATTTGCGAAGAAAATATGTAAATTAAGAGAATAAAACACATATTTCAAAAAAAAAAAATTGACTCAATTATCTTTCCATACTTATTAGGGAAGAAAGACATAAAAATAATATATAAAATATTATAATATTATTTTAAATAATAATATAATCGATTATAATATTAAAATTATTAATATATTTTTCATATCATTATAATAATAACAATAAATAATTAATATAATATTATGATAATAAATAATTAATATAATATTATAATCATAAATACTAAATAAATTTAATAAAAAATATTTTTTTTATTTTAGTATAATAATAATAATACATTAAGAAATATTATTATAAATAATTTAAAAATATATTAATAATATTAAAATAATATTTTTTTTTCATTATAATAATAATAAATTAACAATAATATTTAATTTTAATTTTTTTATTATAATAATTAAAAAATTTATTAATAATAACATTAAATTATATTTATCTTTTATTTTTTTATTATAATAAAAATAATATTTTTTTAAAATATTAAAAATAATTACAAAAATTATTAATAATAAATAATATTATTTTATTTCTTATTTATTTTCATTTTCTCCTAATCCAAACAACCTTATTCTCGTATTTTATTTCACTTTCTCATATCCAAACAAACTTATATCCTTTTCTCTTTCTACTTCTCCACTTGCCTAGGCCTCTTTTGTACTACAAATGCAGTTTTTAATATACCCTCTTTTCTTTATTCTTTGCATGCATGATATTCATGTCTCATTCTTTCTCTGCATCTGTTGTGGAAATATGAAAAACTTCAATCTGCTCTTCTCTTTCATTTTAATCAATTCTCACTTTAACTTAAAAAAAAAAAAAAAATTGAAGAAACTTCAAACACTAGTGATGAGAAGAAGCAATGTGGGAGTTTATCAAGTTTTTTACTTTCAACCTATCTTAACATGCCTAATTCCTGCTCAATAATTCTTATTGTGTCCTAAATAATTCCTCAAATCGTTTTTGTCGAAATTCGTTAAAATTACACATCACGAGCTCAATTGGTAAAAGAAAAAAGTAGCATAAGGCATGTATGTTAACAACCCAAATGCAATAACAGATACAGGCCCATCTACAGACCCAGCCCACCACAATAAAATAAAATCAATTTGTATAAAATTATCTCAACATTTGCAAATTTATATAAAATTTAGATTCAAATAAGTTTGAATCTAAATATAAAATTTGTTTTAAAAATTAATTAAGTCAAACAAAAAAGATTGATTCAGTAAAAGAAATGAGAACATGTAATTTCCAAATAAGCATGCACTTGCGCACGACCTCTTATTAACTTGTTAATATATTGAAAACACAACATGACTTCTAAAGACTTGAACACGTCGAAAAGAAGTATAATATTAGGTTTTAAGTTTTTGAAACATCCAACCACAAACAACCATTATTAGTGTTGTCCTTCTAACAAAAAAGTAAACATTAGTTTGCTTCATTTCTCCCCTTAACTCACTATTAAAATATATAGCATTAACTCTATTCCCAAACAAAACCACAACATAGAACAAGTAGGAAAATTAATTATTTCAAATATTAAATAATTTGACTTAAAACTTTAGAAAAATCAAAATGTTTTAATTAAAATATAATTTAATGTATAAATTAAGCATTTTACTTATTAAATGATAATGGAATTAATAATAATGGTAAGAGTGTATTGAATGCTCGAAATGAGTGCTAAACAAACTTGAAATTTCGGAAATATCGATGAAGGTGTGTGGAGGCATTGCAGTTATGGGGGTGCCTTTTCGTTTTTTTTAAGAATTAGTTACAGATCTATGAGATTTTTTACATTACACTCATTCCATATTTTTTTATCATTATAATTATTTCTTTTTAAAAGTATAAAAAGACTGCATATATTATATTTTAAAAATAATATTCTAATTATTTTTATAATTTAAAAAAAATTAAGTATAATTAATTTCTTTTTAATGAATAATATTATTGGACATTAGGTTACTGGACTAATCAATTCTGTTAAGTTTAAATATATTATCAGTTTCTATATTTTCGGTCAAATTTGATTAAACTCTTTGAACTTTCTTATTAATGAATTTGGTCCTCACACTTTTAATTAAATTTAATTAACATGGGAATTTAGTTTCTCATATGAAAGACCATGATAGATTCTTAAAAAAGAGACTTAAATTCATTTTTTTTTTAAAGTTTGAAGATTAAATTCATTAATATAAAAATATAGAGTTTTGATTATGTTTAATCTACAGAAATTAAAAAAAAAATCATTTCATTTAAAGATTATAATGAAGCACAATTAATACATACATGTCTTTTAGGTGTGAGTTTAGTTTTACATTATGTAAGATAAAATCACGTTATTTTAAGTAAATATCTATATGATTTTGCTATAAAACAAAATTTAGATAATAATATATACTGAATTTTACTATAGTTTATCTTTCACAACAATACAAACATAAATTAATCAATGTGGTGTGGTGTAAAACAAATGTTATATATAATTTAGCATAAGTATTTATAAAACTAAATTTCTCAAACAATATTTATTATAATATTATATTCACTTCTCTCAAACAACATTTATTATAATATTATATTGTTATAATATTATATTCACTTCTAAAATAAAATGTAAGCATATATTAGAAGATGATATAAATTAAGGTAGTGTAGAGTTTGTAAAAGAATAAGAATAACACATTATTTTATAATAAGAAGGTAGATGCAGAAAAAAATTTCTTTATAATTCAATTGAACACCTGATTGTAGGTCAAGTCCAGAATTTTAATGACGGTAGGATTTTTTGCAGAATAGTATATGGATACTTGGTCCTATTTTTTGTGTGTTGAATAATCAACTTGATAATTATCTGATTTTCAATCTAATTTTCAGTAGGAAGAGGAATAATTATCTAGTTTATTATTTAATTTACTGTAAATTTTTACTCACTTCTTTATTATATTTTGTAATTATTTTTTTTATTTCTAGTACTAATTTTTATTAATATATTTATCTTTTATTGATTAAAAAAATAAATATAAATTATTTTACTTTATTCAAAATTTATTTTATAAAATTACTTAAATTGGAAAACAATTTTACAAACCTTCACTTAAATACGTGTAATCATTGTGGAAAATTAAATATAGTAATTGCGTGAGTGGGAGAAACCATCTCATATTAGGATCTCTTTTGAGATTAAAGAGTATTATTATTTCAAAAGAATACACATCGCTAATCAAGTGGTATGATTATTAAATTCTTTTAAGTCGTTAATCAAGTTGTATTATTATTAATTTTTTAAGTCCTTAATCAAGTTGTATTATTATTATTTTAAGACCTTAATCAAGTAGTATAGTTAAAACTATTGAAATGATAATTTATGATTGGATTTTGAACAGCTTTGAGTGCAGTACGGACATATACGGCCAGCTAAACAGCATCAGAGATTGTTCCAACTTCCCATTAGCAACCTTAAATTAGGTTTAAAGAAGTACATTTCTTGGATTCATTCGGTACAATTACAAAGAAAAGAAAAATGAATTATTTTCAGGGTACAAAATAGTACGGCACTATTAGAAATTGTGAATATAGTACAACTCTATCAAAATGATCTTGTTTCACTGAAATTAATATTCTTATTGTCTGCGTTTTCCTCGTTCTGCGATCTTCATAGATACTTCATGACAACTAACATACGTACAGTTTGTTTTATTTCATTAAAAAAGTGAACTACCTTTTAATGCAAGATCATGATTCAATAGACTACATGGGTGAAAGATGTTAAGAGATAAAATAACTTTTTTTTGTTACATTCTGAATTCAATTTTTTATGTATTGGAAATTTGTTGATTTTTAGAAATTTAATGTACAAATATTAGGGTTTTATGTTGGATTATTTAAAATTTCATTAAATATCATTACATGATTTTAAGTAAAATTTTATATTTTTGTTAAGAATTGATGATGTAAATTGATTTTGAGTTAAAATAGTTTGAAATATATATTTTGATTTTATTTTGAGGTTCTTAAGGTTGTGTTTGTTTATGTATATTTATTATGAAAAAAAAATGGAAAAAGAATGAATATTTTTTTTCTTTTTGTGTATTTATAATTTATAGGAAGTAAAACAATTCATGAATTTATTTAATAAATAAAATTTATTAAAATAAGAAAATATCTTATTATGAGTAATATTATTTACTAGAATAATAGTATAAACCGTGAATTAGTACATTAGGTAAGTTCTTAGAAAAAAGAAATGGATTACTAAATGATACTCTTAAATATCAAGTCTTTCATGATCAAAATTTTTCTAGACATGCATCTTTACACTATTTATCTAGTAATAATAATAATTCTTTTCACTAAAGGAACCTATTATTTGAGAGTTGAAATAAGGGGCCACCATGTCTAGTTATACTATCTCGATTGGCTTTTGTTAGACTCGTTTTGGTGAGAGTGGATTATGAGTGTCTTTTGATCCAGTTCTTCTTAAACTACTCATATGCGTGTTTTGTACAATGGTACCACATGCATTTAGAGATAAGAACTGTTAGAACCCGGACGGTCTATTGGATAATATGCACACAATATGTTTTGATGATAATAAATGAAAATAAGTTTTGAATAAATCAAAGGTTAATAGAAAAGCGTTTATAAAATAATTATCTTATAATTGGTAATAATGTTAAATGAAATGCCGCTTATATAACATTTTATAAATATATAAGAACAGTATATCGTATAATGGCTAATTGGCTTAATATGGAAATCAAGTAGTCAAATATTATTTGAAAGAATAAAATGAAATATTATATGAAGATTTAAATAAGAAGTTATAGAATCAAATATATCATCTCGTAAATAAAAGGAAATATTCTGTCTGTTATAAAAAATATATATTTCGTATTTGTACTGTATTTCCTTTGAATAGGTGTCATCAGATCAAGAGTTTCCAAAGAAGTATTATTGAGAGAAAAATCTTAGTAATCTGACACATGTAGATATTAGAAGATTATCATCAGAATATCTGAAGAATATTAAAGTTGAAGATTTTTCTACAATGGTCATATTTTTGAAAGCCTACAAAAGCAGAGGATGACAAAGGCAAAAGCACCAAGCACAAGACAACAGTTACAACAACTACAATCGTATACAAGCTGTTAGAAAGTTTAGAGAGAAAGTCATTGTTGTATTCTTTCATAGTGAAGTTAGAGTCTCAGTCAGGAGCATCTTATTGTATACCCTCTCTGTGAGAGTTTTTCCTAGTCTTTATTCAAATACTATTCTCTTTGTAGCCAGGAGTGGCAGTTAAGAATACTCGTAGTTCTTAGTCTCAAGGGGAGATTAGAACGGGATAGCCAGGAGTGGCTTAGTGTACTCGTTGTAGCCAAGAGTGACATTGTGTACTCGTTTTGAATAGTGGAACCCTTTAAGAGTTTTTAAAGGAGAACTGAACGTAGCCCAAGAGTTTAGGGTGAATCACTATAACTCGAGTTCTCATAAGCTTACTTCTTCACCTACATAGTATCCACCCACAAAGAAATTAAAGGTGTGGTGACTCTATTCAACTCCTCCTTCTAGAGTCAACCTGCTTCTTCAAGAACATAAAAGTATTAATGCATTTGAGTTAATGGAGTGAGCTTGTGATTGAGTGTGTGTTGGTGCGTGTTTAGTTCTACCTATTTGTTTTATATGTATCTATAACATATGTGAGATATATTCTCCACTCTTTTATTTGTGTGGTTAATATTTTTCTTTGGGCTGAACATTCTTATTCTTATAAATGAACATATATTTTGATGAGGATAGAGAGGGGTTGACTGACAAAGCATAGATTTTCTATTCCTTAATTTTGAGATGCTCTTATTAGATATGATGTCGAGACATAAAATAATTATTTATTTTAAAAAAGTTTATCATGATTTTATCGTTAAGAATTTATAAAAACTATTTCAAAGTCTAATAATATTTTATTCAATCTTTCACCTCTAAAAATAGTTATTATTGTTATTAGATATATAATGTGGTAATGTGAAAATATATACACATTTAGAAAAATTTCGTTTAAGAAACATTTCACAGTCTATTACCATTATTTTTAATAGATAATATTATTTTATAATAAAAATTAAAAGTTTTATTTTTAAATCTTATTTTCTTTTCTTCTGATAAGATTTTATTTATGAAATATGTGTAAATTTTTTTACTTTTTATTTTATATTCATTAATTAAATATGTTTTTAAGAAAAAAATGATAATAAAATGAATGTATGTAAAAAAAACTAAGTTGGTGAGGGAATTGAACGCACAACCCTTATATTAATAATGAAAAGACATTAAACCAATAAGTTAGAAATTATTATAAATTAAATATATAAAAATTCCACAACGCAAACTAGCTGTTTTTAGCATGTATATGTAAAATTATAATAAATAAATATTTTTAAATATTTTATATATAGTATAAATTATTTTGATACACTATTATATTTTGGTTTTATAATAAATAATTTAAGATAAATATCATGGATGCTTCCTTATGTTTACTTTACAAATAAAAATATTTAGAGTTATATAATATTTGTAAGAATAACTTAAATAATAAGATGTTATGTTTATATTATTTTAATATTTTATTTAATTATAAAAAGATAAAAAATATTTATTCCACTTTTCTTACATTAAATATTTAAATCTACTTATTATTTATACTTTATTTCTTTTAATTTACATTATAAATATTATTTTAATTTACATTATAAATATTAATTCGAGTAAAAAAATTGTTTAAAAAATTACTTTTTCGCTCTTTATTGTATATTAATTTGAAATAATATTTTTATATTTAATATTGATTTTATTTTTTAATATTAAATATTATTTTTTATCAAATTAAAATATCTTTCTAGATTGAATTTTCATATTATTGAAATATTAACTTATCTTTATTTATATTTTAAATGTTGTCTTGTAAGTTTTTTTTTTTAAATTCATGTATCTTTTATTTTTTATTTATATATATATATATATATAATTTGTGAATTAATGGTTAAGTATTAATTGTTAAGTAATTTCAGTTTTACTGATTAGTTCCACAAACAACTCTTAGAAAAAGAATTAAAATAGTGTAATTTTTTTTTTCAAAATTATGAGTCTAAGATAATTATTTTAAAAATTATATAAATATGTAATTTATGCTTGAAAGAGAAATTTTACAGAAAAAATGTTACTTATAAACACTAGTTTTTTTTTAAATTTTTATTTTTTATAATATAATTTTATTTTTTAATTAATATAAAAGTCTAAATTCCTTATTTTTAATTTTTTTTAAATTATTCTTATTCATTATTAACAAACAAAAAACATAGAAATAATTGTTTTATCTAATTAAATAAAAACCTATCCTAGAATAAAAAAAATATTTAAAAAAAAAATCTAAAGAATAATTCTTTTAATATTTATTAATAAATTAGATCATAAAATATAAAATTATTACTTATATATAATTTTATATCACAACTTATATTTATCGACTATTGGATATAATAATTAATAAAAATCAAAACTTTAGGTACGATCTTCTATCTCTATCTCTGCTGTTCTTCCTCTTTCTATTAATCTTCCCTATATGATTCATTTGAATACTTTGTATTATTTGAAATTAATTGTGCTGGCTTTATTATTAGTTTTATTATAATAAACTCTATGTATACAAATTCTCAATCTCTCATTATGTTTTCCTATTTGTTTCTACATGATGCTAAGTTATCTTCATATATTTGTGTGTACCTTTTATTTTTGTGAATTATTAGAAATACTCACTTTAATTATGATTTGCAGATATAAAGAATGAGGTTTGTCATTGTTGTTTTATGATTAGAAGAACATCATGTAAATATCTCAGAAGAAAAAAAAATACTTTTAATGTGAACTAAGGCTTCACACCATATTACTTATAGCTTCTGGGTTGAATTTCAAGATATAAAGGGAGATATTGGTAGTTTATCTATTTTCCTCAAATATTATTTATATATATATAAATAAATAAATAAATAAAGAAGGAGGGAGACTTAAAAAATTATTTTATGAGAAATAATATATATATATATATATTATATAGTAATAATACACATTATCATTTTCTTATATAATTAGTTTATTTATGGTTACAAAATTTAGTTAAATTTTTTATTATCAGGATTATAATAAAATTTATATTTCATATTTCTTAAATTATTCTATTAATTTAAAAAAATATTTCACATTTTATCAAAATTCATTTCATATTATATTATGTTTGGATTTTGTATAAATAATTTTAGTATATTGAGTATACATAAGAAAAAGAAATATATATTTTTTTATTAGTATGGTTCTTGAATTCAAGAATAAAAATTTAGATATTAATTTCCAATCTGTAATCCGTTTACATAATATTAAATCACTTAAATCACTTGTTATTGATTTCATTATTATAATTGATTTTTTTATTCTATCAAACCTTCATTTCATCATTAATATATTTTTTTAAAAATTAAATAATTAGAACCTTTTACCACTAAATAAATTGAATGGTATAAATATATTAAATAAAATAAATTAATTTCATATAATTACTTTTAACTTGAAATTATGTAAGAAAAATATTAAAACACAAAACATATATTTTTAAAATTTTTTTATTGATTTATTAATATAATTCAACATAAATTAGATGTTATATAGGTTGAGAAAAATGTTTTCAAAAACATTTTCAATAATATGATAGGTAAAATCGAAAGACTGGAAATACAAGATCGGATTTGAGAAGGGGTAGAGAATAAAAAATATAAAAAATTCAAAGATACATTGTTAAGTGAAAAATATTACTAGAATATAGTAGATGTTAACCTGAAAAAAAAGATAAATTTTGTATTTATCTTTTAATAGGAACACATATCAAACAAGATATAAAAAAAAATATTGAGAAATATAAAAAAAATATTTGATGAGAGAATAAATTTTTGTATTTTTTTAATATCCAAAACTAAAAGAATATTTAATCTTATTTTTATGTATAAGATGAGAGTTTAGAAACAAACAGAAATAGACAACATTTCAAAAATGGTTAGATAACACATATTTATATTTACATTTTTACAACTTTTTTTTTATCTTTTTAATATTTTTATATATTTTATTAATTTTATTTTTTTATATTTTTTTTATTTATAATAATTTGAGCTTCTATTAAATAAATGCTTTAATTCGGTATATTTTTCTCAAATAATATCTATTTATTTTTTAAGTCATAACTTCTTCTATAAATATATTTTTAATTGATTTTTTTTCATTAAATTCTTTATTTTTAGGGTTTTAAAAAATTAAAATTCAGAACTATTTCCTATAGTTTTTTGAAATACACGTATTACTGTTACGGTTTACAATTTTTATAGAAAATTTTAAAATTTGAGTTTTGCCTTCTTAATTTTCTTTTATTTTTATTTTTTATTTTATATATATATATATTTCATATTCTTACTCTCAAAAGAATATTTTCATGAATGATTAATATTTTTTTAATCTACATATTAAATATCATATTTTATAAGAATCAAATCTACGTATACTTGTAATTTATTATTTACACAACTGTATATTATAACTGTAATTATAATTTATTTTATTATATTTTAGAATTAAATTAAATTTAATATCTAATTATTAATTATGTTGAATGATTATTTAATTTTATTTGTTATTACAATTATTCAAAAATTATATTTTTTTATATATGATAAATATAAATATAACCCACAAAAATTATTTTAAAATTTATTTTATGCTCAAATATTATCTCTCCTTTAAATATTTTGTCTCTTCAATTATTCGAGATTGAGATATGATATTTTACAACATTCTTGGAAAAATAAAAAAAAATATCAATAAATATACATTTTGGTATTTAAAAAAAATACCTTATTAATAAATCTTAAATACAATATTTCAATCATAAATAAAATTACGACTATAATCTAGAAACTCAACCTTACTAATATACATATTTTACTTTTTTTTTATTCTAATATATTTATCTTATGCTAATATTAGTTTTATTATTGTCATAGATATTACTAAATAAACATCTTTCTTGATATAATTGATATAATTTGAGGCATGATTCACAAAATTTAAAGATTTTTCCATTTATTTTCTTTTATAAAAGATTTTCCAATTTTCCATAAAATCAATAATCAATATTAAAAGTTAGTTAATCATCACACATAGTTACTTAATATCATATCCAGTGTGTAAATAATAGTGACATAATCATTTTAAAAAAAAAAGTATATTATATCCATGTATATATTATTTTGAATTTTTTTATTGCAGAAATTATATTAACAAGTTTAATTTTCATTTTTTTAAATACAGCAAAGTGTACTTGCTAAAATATTTAAAAAAAAAAAAATCAAATAAGTGTAAAATATCCTACTTGTCACCTCTCATTTTCTTTTATAAAGAATACTTTATCAAATTACTATTTGATTTTTGTTAATTGTATACAAAGTGTAGTGTGACTATATAATTTTTTAATAATAACTTTATACAGTTTTAGCTCTTTTTCTCTTACTATTTATATTTTTTTTTTCTTTTATCATCATATCACATGTTAGTTTTTCACATTTTCTTTTTTATCACTCTCCTAACCAAATGTAAGCAGCCATGGTTTTTCATAAGTTTTTATGGCCTCTCAATTTTTTTTAATAATAATACAAAATATTATTTCATTGTGATATTTTCTGAGGTAGATAAAACAATATTTTAGAATTTAATTTAAACACTCTAGCAGTAAAATATTTATTTTGTCATTCAATTATAGATTTATATGTATTATACTATTTTTTATTTTTATAATAACTATATTAAAGACCGGATGATTTCTAAGCGGTTTATAACATTAAAAAAATTACATTAAAACACATAAAAATTAAATAACTCTAAAAATAAAAATAAAAATAAAAATTTGCCATTAACAAATTCAAAGAGCACTAATGTTTTTAAAAATTGAAATAAATGTTCAAATATAATAAAGAAATTCCTATAATTAGAATTTCATGCTTATTTTTTTTTGAAATAAATCTCTATTTTTTGGTTATAGTGTTTAATCTCCGAAAAAGAATGTGGCTCCGTCCATATTTATAAATTTCCACACAAATAGGAGTAGATTCCTACAAGCTTCGTTTGCGCACGCTAATCGTGTTTAGCACAGTAAATACGTGTTTCGCGTGTTTTTCATGCTGTAAGAAGAATTAAAGGTTTTCTTTTTGGTAAATAAACGTGTCTTTCGCACATACTCCCTTCGTAAACGTGTTTGCTTTAAATTGTCTTCTCTTTTCTTAACATTTTTTTCCTTCAAAACCTCAATTAATTGGCAGGACTTAATAAATAAACATGATCTTTTTCAAGTGAGCATATGAAAGTTGCCTTTACATATATGGTGTGTAATGTTTTTTATTTTTTGTAAGAAAAATATGCTTTTCGATTCTATATCTTTTGTTAAATTTATACATTAATGAATTGGTTCTTAAATTTTATAATATATAAATTTAGATTTTTTTTTACCGTAAAAAATTATTACTAAATACAAAAAAATACAAAACTTAAGTGTAAAAAATAAAATTATATATTTTAAAAAATTAGAGAATTAACTAAAATATAAATATAAAATAAAATTGTACTTATAAAAAACGTTTACCTCAAAATAATATTTGATACTCATTTGTATTTTTTATATCTCAATTAATAATTGTAAGGATCCAGAAATAATTAGCCTAAGTGAGACTGTGAGTTTAAGTGGTGAAAGGGTAAAGGTGTTTCCTGAAGTTTTAAAAAAATTTTAAATAGAGAAAGAAAACATTTTCAACCTTATTAACTCAAACCCACCTTCTCTCTAAAACCCTTTTCTCTCCAATAGGCCTTCCCTTTAACTTATCTTCCTCCTCCCTCATCATTTTCAAGATTCGAGGGTACCTAATCGAAGCTTGTGAAGAGTAGAGCACATCCAACCGATTGGAATCTTGATTTGGGTAAGTTTTCCTTGCTCTACTCCTCTGTTTCGCCCAAACTGTTTTGTTGTGCATGTGGGTCTCGCTCCCCTCGCATGTGAACCTTTTCTCATCAATATGATTCTGTGTTACCTTAGGTTCTTAGTGGTGTATTTGGATTGTGAAACAGGTACTTGGAAAGCTAGTTAGAGCACTAGGAACTCTGTCCTTTGTAGTTGAGAAAGAGGCGTTTTAGAAAAAAAATAGGTAAGGGAAGCTAGCCTCTTAAGTTAATCTTATAGTGTTACTGGAATTAGAAATGAAATTGAATTTTGTGGCTGTTTTGGAATGTTTTCCCTTGGATCAGATTCTGAAATTCTAATTTGATGAATGAATGTGTACTTTGCTCAGATTTGAGGGTTGTTCTATGATTTATGGAATTGTCAAGTGTGGTGTTGTGTTCAATTATGTGATTTGTGTTATACTATGTGCTTGTGAGTTTGGAATGAAATTTGTTATTTTGTTGGGAAAATCAGGATGAATTCTGCAGCAAATTGGGTAAAGTTGGCTTCAGACAATCTATTGAGTAAATGGTGAGAATTGAAAATAAGGGCATTTGAATGGTTGTTGTTGTGGCCAGCTAGACCTGAATTTGTTGATGATGTGAACCTGATTTTCTTATTTTGAGATTGATTCGTGTCAAGCTGATGATATAGTGAATTTGTTGTGTTTTGAGGCATGAGATAGAGATGAGATGTGAAAATAAATAATGATATTTATGTTGGCATGAGGCCTTGGTGCTCCTATTGAGGGGAGCTTGTTTTATATTATGAGCATGATGTTGGTAATGTAGTGTGTATAGATTTAGGGATATGTTATAGGGTATCCAGACCTTAATGACTCTCTAAGTCACATAGACTAAGATTGTCATGTGGTGAAGGTCGATGGAGGTCTTGCCAATTGTCTTCATGATAGTTGGTGAGGCTACCCTGATGTGTGATGGGTGTGGAGATGTTGTGTGGATGATCCTAGGGTGAAAAAGATTCAGTGGTCGGCCGGTTAGGCCCGTGGTCCTGGAGTACACATCAGGTGCTAGCCCTAGATATCCGAAATCCATACAGTCTTCCGGAAGGCGTCAGTCTTGATTGTGAATGTGTTTGAAATGTGTAAAGCCTTCGGTAGACCCTTACACTTGTATGAAATTGTATGCTTATTAATAAATAGTTTATGAATTCTTTATGATTTGTCTATTTATCACTAGCTTACCCTTTCTTGTGTATATTGTGTTTTTAAACTGCTATGATCGTGTCTTTGCACGGGAGCAGATAGCAGGTTTTTAAGGGAACTATCAGTGAGGTAAAGTAGGAACTAGGTGCACCTTTCTCTTTTGGTGTATTGGAATCAATCAATAGACACCTAGCTCTTTTGACTTAATTATTTTGGGAAAATGTAATAGAAATAGTACCTTGTCCTTAGTATGTAAGAAGACTTTTATGTTTAGTATAATTATATATATAAATAGTATCCTGGTATGTTACAATAATATAATACAAATTATATTTACACAGATCGAATATTCACTAAGATGTCCTTCTAGGCTTCAAATCTCCTTGATCAGCTAGGACCAAATGATGGGGTAGCTGTGATTACATTCTGACGCTCAAGTCAGTAAAGAGTAGAAATATGATTTAATATGTGATTAGAGAGAGAATAAGTGAATAAGGATTACCTGAGTCAATGGCAACTAATTGCCTATTATGCGAAATTCGTGGTACTGGAATTTAGTTATAGTAACTGATCATGGACTCGAGTTAGTGGGCTGAACGCCGATTGAGGAGTTGTCGGTCTAGGCCGCCACCTCATCGGGTGAATGTCAGGAAGCGAGGCTGACGTGGGACTAGCTGGTACTTATCTAGTACACAAATAATATTTAATATATAATAAAATAGATAGATAATTATACCTGGTTAATACTCTCAATTTATAATATTATTTAGTAACGAATTAACTTAATAATGTAAATTATAAAATTTAGTGAAGGTAGTGTATCGTAATCAACATATTAGTAGGAGATATGGATCTTAACTAACGAAATGAATCTTAACTAGCGAAGTGAATCTTAACTAATAAACTAGTAGATTAATGAGTTTAATTAGTTAAACTTGATTTATTGGATCTTGTTGTACTGATGTTGAATGTTCTTTTGACATGACCAAGATGTTGTTGATCTTAAAATTCTCATCAATATATTTTAAACTAGTTTCTAGTGAAAATTAAAAATTAATAAAAAAAATCAGGATAAAAATAC
The DNA here is from genome assembly GCA_016859785.1 of Macrotyloma uniflorum. NCBI lineage: Eukaryota > Viridiplantae > Streptophyta > Magnoliopsida > Fabales > Fabaceae > Macrotyloma > Macrotyloma uniflorum. Next base: position 2,832,317 of record BDMB01000021.1, on the reverse strand, counting down.
ATTTTTTTTTAATTTAATTTTTCTGATAAATTTATAAAGAAATGGTGTAGTTAAACTTTAGTGGTGTAGTCATGTTTCTTTTTTATCATTGAATTAGCATTGACAAATTACTAAAAACAGTTGTCATTACAATTATTACATTTCATTAATAGCATTCAATATAAAGCACATGGTAAAATAATAGTTTTTTATGCTAATAGTGTAATTAATAAACCTAAAACCTAATTAGTTGTAACTAGTATAATAGTATGATAAAACAAGTTTGTCTTCGAAACTGGAAACAGTTTCTTTGTCTAAAAGATTAGTAGCTAACTCAGGTAATTAAGGGCCACTTGCATTTGCAAGCATCCCGAGCCAGATCACTTTGAAGACTGTTCCCAACAAACTTGACCTCACATAGATGTTAGTTTAGTTCATTACATCGATGTTTATAATTAACTATGGTTTATTATTATGTCGTCCAAGTTGTGTTTTGAAAATGAATAAATTTGTACAAAGAACATGCTTTGAAACTGAATCTCCTTTCCCATAATTTCCTTTATTTTAATTGCAACATACATAAATTGTCGTTCACATTGCTGGTTATTGGGTTGTCTATTACTTGTTAGTACTTCATTCACTTAAGAAAAATAAAATAAAGGATTGTGTACTTAACTGCGTTAGTGTTCGAATTAATAACGTAGATTCGAATAAAATTAGTAAATGTTATTATCATAAAAAGTTCATATATTTTTTAATAATATTACAATAATAGTAATATTTGTATCGGATATGTACTGATTTCCTATAACTTGTCCTAAATTATTTGGACCAAGGCAACATTTTTGAGACTTATTGATTTATGGGTCTTAACAAATTATAATAACAGAATCCATTTAATTACTGTGAATCTCACCCAAAAGATAAGTTAGTTATATCATTTTAGATAATAAGTTATTTTATTATATTATAAATAATAATTATCTGAATCAGTTAAGATCATCTCATAATCATATTTCATTCTATTTATATTTTTTGCTATCTTGAACGTCGGAGTGTAATCACATGTACCATCACCATTCAGTCCCCTTCAGTTAAGAAGTTCAGAAAACTTTAAGTCTAGAAGACATCTTAGAATACTATGTGATCCTTGTAAGTATAATAATAATAATAATAATAATAATAATAATAATTTTATAATTCTTAATTATTTATTGAGTAATTAATGATAATATCATACTAAAAATATGTTACAAAATTTATAATCAAAATAATAAAATAATAAATTAGATTGTAACTTCAGTAGTGGTTAACTATATGTCATTTGCTCTTTATTTAAATTGTAGTTTCACTTTTAATATTTTGTGATGTTTATTACATTGTAGTTTTACTTGTAGGATAAAGGGACATTTTTTTTTTTAATTTAGAACATAGATTAGATAATAGAAACTTCACTTGTTGTTAAATATATGTTATTTTTTTTTATTTTTGTTGTCATATCATTACAAGAAATGTATATATTAGTTACGAAACATTCTTTAACTAATATTTTATTAATCCTTTATTAAAAATAATTGTGATAAATTTGTTACGGATTAACTAAGAAATGTTCTATAACTAAATACAGGTAGTTAGTTAGTGAGAAATCTATTATGTTACTATTTCGCAACAAATTTAGTCATTAATAAGTTTTTAATATCTCGCTAATTTTGGTTAAAAAGATCTATATTTTTCTAACTAATTAATTGTCTAATTTATTGCTATTTTAAAGCTAAATTCTTATAATTTTTCCTCGTTATTATGTAGTTATTCTGTCGCAATTGCTTTATTACTAATTGATAGTTAATTCCTCACAACTATAATTTAACTATTTTATCGCAAATTATCCTTAACTAATATGTAGCTAATGCTTATCAACTTTACTCTTATTGTTTTGTAGCTAATCTCTCGCAAATATTCATTTGCTAATTCATCCTCGTCATTAAATGATAATTATTTCCTCTTTAATCTGTAACAAATTGTTGTATGTGTTTTCTAGCAAATTTGTTATGAATCATTTACTGTTTTGTTACAATTCTAACATTACATGTTTGTTATTAAAATAATTATAACACATCTATATTTTTATAAAAAAGAAATAATAAAATACTTTAAGAATACTAAATCTGATCAATTTTCAATAAGCAAAATACTTGTTCAAATATAATAAAAGTAATTGTTCAAACATTTATAATATAACTATGATAATGTATCAACTAAAAAGTAGTATATCAACTTAAAAATACTACATCAACTAAAAATTTATCAAGAAGATTAAAATAGAAACAAAGTTCTTAATTCTTTGAGGTACATCTTTATTTTTTATTTTTTAATGTAGACAGTAAATCTTTCTTAAAAAATTGCATCTATAACTAGGGGTTTTCGCGGTACGGTTTGGTTCGATTTTTTGCTAAAATATATCCGAACTAAATATAAAAATTATTTGCGGTTTGGTTTGGTTTGGTTTGAAATAAAAAAAAAATCCGAACCAATCCAAACCAATTTTAGCGGTTTGGTTTGGATACGTTTTTGTAATTTTTTTTTAATTTTTAATTTTATTTTTTTATTAATAATTAACTATTTTTAACCTTTAAAACCCTGAACTTGACTCACAATCAAGTACTCAATTGAGTTAGAACAAAATAAAATCACAATAACTGAGTTTTTCAAGTAAAGGAACACTAAGATGCTTTTAACAAAATATAAGTTGCAACAGATGAATATACTAACAAAAATAACCCTAATAAAAACGAAATTAATTGAAATAAGAACCATAAACCCTAAACTCAAACCGAGAACCCTAAATCATAAACCCTAAAATGAAACCGGAAAATAATAAAACATTTATTCAATGAAAATAAAAAATGAATCATAAGACAAATTGATGTGGAATTAAATAAAAAAATGAAAATGAAAGAGGAAAGAATAAGAAAAGAAACATATTAATGAGTGAATGAAATAAAAAATAAAAAAATAAAACTTACTACTTGAGATAAAAAGAATGATTAGATAGAGGATAAAATGATGTGGTGAAGATGGATTTGAATAAAAGTTAATGATGAGATAATGAAATCAAAGTAAGAGAGTTTCAAGTAGTGAACCCTAAGATGGGTCTAACAAAATAATTGCAGTTTGGTTCGGTTCGGTTTTGAAATACCAAACTGCAAACCGAACCGAACCGCACGGTTCTGAAAAAAAAAATCTAAAGTGATCCAAAAACTTGCGATTTTAATCGGTTTGCGGTTTTTTGGATCGATTTTCGTTTTTTTTTTGGATCAGTCCGGTTCTGAACACCCTTATCTATAACTACATAAGTGTTTGTATTTCTATTTATGTCTTTATTTGGTTTTGTATTAGTACTTACATTTTAGTTTGTGCTTGCAACTATGTTTGCACATGCTTTTTCATATTAGATATTTGTGTTGTTAATATAATGATTTCTTCGTTCAGAGAGGTAGGTTTTGGATTTTAAGAAGAAGGACCTTCAATTGTTGAAGATGAAGCATGTGGAATGCTAAGATCCAAACTCTAACCAATATCATATATTCTACTTTTTCTATTTTTGTTGCTTATATTTATTCAAATATCAGAGTCAATTATAGGATGTTTTGATGTATCTACCTCATACTTTTCACTCATAGCATTTTCATATGATTCCTACATCAAATCAATATTTTAATAATATTATATATAAATAAAATTTAATGTGAAACATTTAAAAATTATATGCAATGAATTTTTTTTATTAGATACATACTCCATATCTTTTTTTTTATCTTTTTTTTCTTATAAATTTTGTTGTATAATTCAAGACGTTTATATTCTTCTTCTTGTAAAATAATATACAATTCAAAATATATATACATTATACCATTCAAGAAATATAAAACCAAAATAAATTTATCACTAAACAGGATGAAAATAGTAAAATATTGAATATTTTACAGGTTAAATAATTAATTATTAATTTGCATAATCAATTACGATATTAAGAGTTGAACTAACTATTCGAATTTAAGAATATAGTAAAAGATAAAACATTTGAAAAATCACTAAAATACTTTTAGGAATTTTGCTTTTTTAAGAAACCAAAAACACAATAGGAAAAAATGATTCGATTTGTTAAAACATTTTAATTAAGCTTAGTGGAATTTCACATCCAAACTTAAAATAGAATTAATATGTATTCAGTCTCAACAGGCGCATTTGCATGCACGTTGCGTTGTCCAAAGTCATGCTAAAATCCCATCTAATATGATTTTAGCCAGTGTTCATATTTTTTGTTTCATCTTAATGAATTAATTATGAGTTACAAATTTATTTTGACTTAAAACACTTAAAAAAGAATATACACCATCTAAACACCACAAAAAAGAACTAATTTAGCAAAATCAATTTCATTCAAAAATAATTTTGCAATGCTCACCCCAAACACACAAGAAGAAATTCATTAATATTCTTAAAGATTGATACTAAAATAGCGAAACCCAACATATGGCAGAAAAAGAATTATATGCTGAAAAAAATTTGATGATAGTAGAATAGAGAAACCCTAAGTGTGAAATGCATGCCTAAATGAGATTTACTATAGATGATCTGGTCCACCACAAATGTGTTCATGCCAAGAAATAATGATGCAAATATTAGTGATTTGGTGATTATTTAGAGGTTTGGGTTACTACCTAGTGGCTTGAAGGGAAGCAATAATGCTAAATCTATTCATATCTCATTGCCAAGTGATGTGTTTGTGGTGTAGGGGTTTGATGGTGATAAATAATGTTATAGCTATTAGGATCCCACTGTGTAGTGATGTGGTGGTTGTTTAGAGGTTTGGTTCAATGCCCAATGACCTTTTAGCAACATCTTTAATGCATCATCCCATGTGTGTATGGGAGAGATAAAGAAAGAAAGAGAGAAGAGAGAAAGAAAGGGTAATAAATGAGTGTTTGGAAGAAAAAGAGAAATTAATGGAAACAAAAAACATGGAAAATGTAATATGCCCTTAAATTATCTAATCAAAGTATGAAGAAAAGGATAAAGGCATAAAGTGTGTCAAAAAGTTAAGATATATATATATATTTCAATTCTAGAATGGAATGGTATATTTATATTTATCAAAACAACAAAGAAATTAGTGAAGGAAAAGCGGTTTAATAATAAGTTAAACCGATTAAGAATCAAGTAAGAACAAGTACTTGAAAATTTATGTATCTTGTTTTTTAAAATATTTCTTTTACCTTTTTCATTTTTTCTAACATATTATTTAAATTAATAAAAAGCATATATGTTTTATAATTCATTTATTATTATCCATTTACACATCTTTTTGCATTAATTTAAATTTTGTTATTTTTTATAATTTTATATTAATATATTATTAAATATTTAATAATATATAATATATATACTTTCAAAAAAAATTAAAGATTTACTTTTAATTCTTATTATTTATTTATTTTAATTAATAATTTAATGTTTTAATTTATTTTAATCATTAAATTATAAATAAATAATTATAAATAATAAGTACATTTATAATTTTTTTTCTGTATAAATGAATCCTTCAACATCTTTTTTTTTTTTTATAGATTCTCGTTCTCTTTATTCTACATAAAATATTATTATTTAAATTTTATTGTAAATATTTTGAGAAAAATTAATTTAAGTAAAATATATAATCTAAATTAATAAAGGATGACGACTTTAGGTAAATTTTGAAAAGGTTATAAAAGAAGGCCTAAGGTTTTTTATTCTTTATTTTCTCCCAAAAGTCATTCTCACTATAACCCTCTTTTCTTTAAGTCTCTTATCATTTTTCTAAGGTTTCTCACCATTTTCTTCATCTTTTCTTAAACTGAAGCCCGCCATTGGAAAGCTTTTGAGGAGGAGAACCATCCCCACTTATTAGAAGTTCGTTTGGGGTAAGTTTTGGCGCAAAGTTTCCTCTTTTTCATTAAGGTTGGGGCGAGGTGTGGGGTTTCTCTTTCCCTTGCGTTTTAGGTTAGTTTGGGGCCATTATTAATGCGTTTGAGCTTGGGGTTTAGGGGTTTGAAGGACTAATTGGAATGTCCAAGGTTGTGGGACTGTGTGATAGAGAAATGACACTCCTTTTGGTTGTGAACAAGGTAAGGGAAGCTAAAAATCTAACTTAATTTGTGAGATCTATGTTTGAATATGCCTGGAAAGCCTATTATGGGTGTTAGATTCACATTTTGCAGTTTTGCAGAATCCCTGTTCTGCATAAATTCGCTGAGTCCACGATTCCTATGCTGAGCAGATTTGTTCCAAGAACTCTCGAGTTTAAATCCACTGAGTGAAGGTCCTCGACGCTAAGTAGATCATGCGTTGAGTGCATGTGAAAAAAAAATGCGTTAAGCGAATTTTAGCTGTGTTAAGCGAATTTTTCACTAATTTCCTTGTTTTGTTTAACTTAAAATGAAGGAAAATAATATATGCTCATGTAAATCTTGGAAAATTGTGTATGATGGAATTGAATGGCATGAGGCTTGTGTTGCTCCAAATGAGAGGAGGTTTTGCTATTGTGCTATTAATATGAGAATGTTGATAATTTTAGTATGTATGGATTTAGGGATATCTATGGAGTATCCAGACCTTAATGATGTTCAAAGTCATATAAACTAGAATATCATGTGGTGAATATCGATGGAGATTCACTAATTGTTCTAAAGGGACAATAGGTGATGCTACCCTGAGGTAGTATTCTAGTTGTGAGATGTTGTGGGATGACCCTGGGGTAAAAAAGACTTTAAAGTTCAATCATGTGGGAAGACCTTTGGTCCTTGTTTATACATCAAGTGTTAACCCCTGATATATAAAATCCATATAATCTTCCAGAAGTCATCAATCTGATGTGTGATTGTGATGGTGTGTGTAAAACAATGATTTAAAGCAAGATTTATGGCAAAAAAATATACTCAAGCATGTGGTATTTATTATATAGAGACATTTGTTCCTATAGCAAAAATTAACATTGTTCAAGTACTATTGTCATTGCCAACAAACCTTTACTAACCATGAACCAATTTGATGTAAAAAATGGTTTTTTACATGAAGAATTCATTAAAGAAGTGTAAATGGAACTATCATTAGGTTACATGGTATCCTGAAAATACAACAAAAAGGTATGTAAATAAAAGAAATCTTTATACAGATTCAAGTAATTTTTGCGAGCATTGTTCGAAATGTTTAAAAATTTATGATAGAATTTAGATATTATCAAAGTAATTTATATCACCACTTTATTTTTTAAGAATTAAGAAGGTAAGATAATTCTACATTGACATGATCTTTTTAAGAAATGATCCACAGGATCGCAAAGCTTTACAAAAATATTTATCGAAGGGATTTGAAATGAAAAATCTTAGTCCTTTGAAATATTTTTTAGAATTGAAGTTTCTAGGTATAAGAAAAGAATTTTTTTTTGTCTTAAAAAAATATGTGTTGGACTTGTTACAAGTGATAGGTATGTTAGCTTGTCAACTAGCTAATACACCAATGGAGGAAGTTTGAAGTTGTTTATTATATCAAATCAAATCTCATTTGATAAAGTGAGATACCAAAGACTTGTGGAAATATTGATGTATTTAACTCACACAATCCTAGATATTTCTATGCATTAAGTATTGTCAGCCAATTTAGGTATAATGCTAGGGAGCAACATATGAATGCAGTTATCCACATTTTGAGATATTTAAAGTCAACACTTGAAAAATTATTATTATTCACACAAAAATATTGTTTTTCAACAAATACATGTATATATTAATGTTGATTAGGTTGGATTAGTGGAAGATAGACAATCAATTCAGATTACTTCACATTTTTTGTGTGGTAATCTTGTTACATGGAAAAGCAAAACCGAAAATGTTGTCTCTTGCTCAAGTGAAAAGTAAATTTTAGAATTTGAGAAGGTTTATGACTAAGTTTCTTTTACAAAATCTTGGAATTTGAGAAGGTTTATGACTAAGGTTTCTTTTACAAAATCTTGAATACTCATTTACACTACCTATTAAATAATATTGTGACAATAAAGTTGCTTATGATATTGCTCATAATTCAGATAATTCAGTACAACATGATCAAACAAAATACTTTGAAGTAGATAAATTCTTTATCAAGAAAAAGTTAGAAGAAAAATTTGAGAAGTTGTCTAAGATTCATTTAGATGATCAATTAGCTTATTTTGACAAAGATGGTCTTAAATAAAATATTTTCAAAATATCTTATCATATAAATTATATATTCGCTAACTTGTGGAGGAATGATGAAATTCTTATTCTTTTTATTCTAAAAAAAATATTATTATATAAATTTTATCATATTTGATTAAAATTTGTATATTTATCAAATATTTTAATTTTTTTAATATCTTATTAGATGCATATATATATACCTTAAGTTATACATATAAAAATGAAAATAAATATATATATATATATATTTTACATTTTTTAAATTATATATATATATATAAATATATTATAGTTAAATCTTTATTAAATTATTAAATTTGAAATTATACAACCAATTTAATTTTAAAAATATTGATCAAAAGTTATTAGATGATAAAATATCAAAAAATTAGACCAACCTACTTTACTATCTACTAATTGCCCACTAGATCTTTAAAATCAACAATCCATTTTATACATGTAAATACACAACCATAATCATTTTTTTTTTCAATTATTAATTGTCCTTTACTAATATATTATTATCCTATCAAAATCTTACGTAGAGTTAAAAGTTTTAGTAAATGACTATTGTCTCATAATAGTTTAAGAAAATTTATTTAATAATATAAATAAATTAAAACTAAAAAATTAAAATTACTTTTAAAATTCTTCCTTTCATATATATATATATATATATATATATATATATATTATTAAGTGGACACTTTATGGATAATGATTAACCTCTTTTTTGTGTTTTAGAAGTTCTTTTATTATCAATCAAGTTCTTGCACGGTACTTTGAAATATACAAGCTACGTGTAGAGTGGAAATGGTCTTAATTACTTTAAGATCACAAAATCTACAGTAAAATATGCTTATTATCTCCAAGTTTTTGGTTGATATGCTGAGAAAGATGAGAACAATTTACGAAAAATATCTATTAGGTCAGGTGCAGAACGCTGGTCACGGCTCACTAATATTTTAATTTTTATCTATTATTATATATAATTATAATTAAATTATGAAATATATTATTCTATAATATAATACAAATAATATATATAAATTAAATTTAAATAAAATTTTTTTAATTTAAAATAATTAAATATATAAATTTATATATAAAAGAAATTTTTTTGTCTAATTCTAAAAAAATAAATTTTTATATTTGAACTGAATATTTTTTTAACAAATATCATTAATTAAAAATAAAATCAAAATATACTAAAATAGTCTTTTATATTATATATATATATTTTTTTTTTAAAAGATTGTAAAATATTAAAAACTAAAAGATAAGAAATTCAAAAATAAAGTAGATATAATGCTGAATATATTTTTTTCTTGTAACGAAGAAATAAGGTAAGAAAATTTTTTTCTCTATTATTTTTGTTCACTATTATAACATATTAGCATGTGTAATATAAATTTTATTATTTATTATCAATTTGTTAGTTGTTTTTATATTTTATGATATTTTATTTTAATTCGATGTTAAAATATTGAAAATTCAAGTTGAGGTTTAGAGATGTCTAAGAAAATAATTATAAACTCATTTTTTAAAAAAAGAGAAATTGATAGGATTGATGAAATAACCTCTAATCTATCAAATTTAAATTCAATTAAGTAATGTTGAAAAAAATGGTGTTGATGAAGAATCACAATGCAAATAATTGATCAACCTATTCAACAATCTCCTTTTAAAATTATAAGCATATAGAAAAAAATTGATATTGATTTTTTTATATGTAATTCTGGAATGCAACACAAATTTATGATTATTTTGTAAGTCAAATAGATGAAATTTGTAGAATTTATATAAAATTTGGACCATATAACTATTATATATATATATATATATATATATATTAATTAATTAATTCGGATTTGGCCCCTCACCTAAAAATCCTAGCTCCGTCCTTGATTAGGGTTATCGTTAATGAAGATAAGAATGTTGATGGTAAAAAAAATCATCTACTCTCCCAAGAAAATCCAGTTATGGTTCTCAATGATCTATTAGATTTGGATTCTAGTAAAGATTTTTAGTACATTCTACATGTTTCATTTAAAATTTAAAATAATACTAATATACTAAAAATATCAAATTTAAATAATTTTTAGAAAAAATATTAGATGTAACTAGTTTATTGATATAAGTGATTGATAAAATTTTGTTTCACAACAATATTATTGATATAAGTGATTGATAGAATTTTGTTTCACAACAACATATTTTAGTTCAGTATATTTATTTTTATATAATTGCTTTTATTTCATTTTTTATAATTTTAATTTGTTTTTTTTCATATATTTTTATCAGCAGGTTATCTGATAATCTCTCAGATAACCTTATTCACCTTAATTATTAATTATTTAAGCATTAGACCAAAGAAGATAATTAGCTACTATTTTGACCTAAAACTTATTTGTTTAATCAATTTTCTAAGATTGTAAATAGTAAAAAATATAAAGATAAGCAATTTTTTATCATGTCATTTTATTATAGTAAATGTATTATTTTTGAAATATATACTGACTTGAACGTTGGAGTGTAATTAACGTGTATTTCGGTAAGAATATAATTTATTTTATATATACATTAATTTTTTTTTAAATCTTGAATTGTATACAAATGATATAAACTTTTATTGAAGATAAATATGAAAGTCTTCTATATTAAAATTATAAGACATTGTCTTTGGGAAAAATAAAAGAAAAAATTGATGGTCCAATTATGATAGTGCAATGGTCCAAAAAGGAACTCTTCTTGAAATGGTCCAACGGTACCATGTTTTTGCTTCCTTTGATTTGTGTGGGCAATGCAGGTGAGTAGCGTTACCTTACCCGACCACATCACTGTTTATTAATATTTGTGGGTTCTTAATATTAATGGCTGAAGTTTGTGTTATCTAATTAATAATTTTTTGGCAATATAATTGTAGCTCTAAGTTAGGTGTTAATTTGATGTCATTGTCATTCAGTGTTACTGTTTAATTGTTGTTCATGTTAATTCTATTACTATATACAAAAATTACAAATGAAAAAGGGTTGAATACTAATGATAGGAGTTTTTTCGAGTTCCATGTGATTAGGTTTTCAGAAATTCATCATTTAATTTAATATAAAAAAGTTTCAGGTTAGATTAGGTTTTGTATTTTTTTTACTTAATTCAATTAGATTGAACTAAGTTAACTGGGTTATATTTTAAATTATTTTGCTAAAACTATCATTTAAAAACTTTTTCTTTTAGATTTTTCAAAAAGACAATACATTCTGTTATTTAAAATTTGAATAATTAAATAATTTAATGTGTTAAAAATATATTTAGTTAATAAATATATAAAAAATAATAATATTATTAATACTATTTAATATTTTTTCAAATTAAATTGAATTTAAAGTCAAATTCTTTAAAATTAAGTTTGATTAAATTGAATTTAATTCAAATAAAAAAATTATCCCATTTTTTTTTTTTAAATTAGACGATTCCATTATTCAATTCAATAATCAACCTTAAATTTCTAACCACATAGTAAGTATGTTAAATATAAATGTCAACTACAAATGTTACACATTTTATCTTTACCTTTTATATATGTCTTTAAATATTTATTTGTAGAAATTAAAAGATTTAACAATTTTTTATTTTTTAAGTTTTTTTTTTATTTCTAATTCGTTATAATTATATAAGCATAAATTAATTAAAAATTAAGTAAAATTTAAGAATTTAGTTAATAAAAATTAATTAATATTATCTTCAATTTTAAAAATAAATAAATCAATTTTACAATTTTAAAAGAACATATAAACATTAAAAATATGTTTACATATAAACATATAACTTTTTCTTTAAACATTTATGAAAGAAATAAAAAATTAAAATAAACTTATTTTATAAATTAAAATTAATTTATGCAATATAAGTTGTTATATAAAGGTTTTCTATCACCAACAAAAGATAATTAAGTTTCTTACATATTCTAACAGAGATTCAATTGGAAATTATGTGCAAGGACAATACTTTCTTAACAGAAATAAAATTCAATTCATAATTATCATATATTAATCACATATTTTTTTTATAATGGAAAAACTTTGTTTTAAAAAAATTCAATCTTTTTAGAACTCTTTTTTTATATAAAAAAAAAATAGGCATAAATATGCAAATTTTATTTATCTCAATTAAAAGTGAACAATAATCATACTAGGATTATAGGATTATATATAAGAGGATTATATATTAGAGATTTATTATTGAAAATATAATTGTAAATAAATAAATAAAAAGTGAGAGAAATTAATGTGATTTTTGCCTCTCATTAAATATAAATTTTTAAAATTTAACTATAATTTGGTTAATTACTAAATTAGGATAATTTTTAGATAACAAGTTCATAAAAGATGTGTATTTTCAATGATTAGATAATTGATTAGAGGTTTAGAAAGGGAGAAACATTATTTGTAGTGAAGGTTCTATATGAGACTTTTCATCTTCTTTCTCATTTGTTCTTTCAAGTTGAGGGAATTTTATTTTGGTACTTAGTACTTTTGACACCAAAATTGTATTTGATTAATCTTTTATCTGAGTGGCATCAAAGCTCTTTATTTAAAAGGAAAATATTTTTTTTGTTTTCTTGATAGAGGCACGTACAAAAATGATTTCTTTAAGTGGAGTAAATTATTATTGGTAGAAGGAAAAAATGAAGGACTTGTTATTTGTAAAGAATATGCATCCTTTTGTTTTCAGTTCACAGAAGTTAAATTCCATGTTTGATGAAGCATGAGATTTTAGATACTAACGAATATGTGATTTTATTAGGCATTTTGTTGATGATAATATATTATTATTTGAGACGAATGACAGAATCTTTTGAGAGAAGGTTGAATCCCTATGTGCTTCTAAATCAATGAGCAATAAATTGTACCTATTAAAAAAATTGTAAACTTGAAGTATATGGAAGGGACTCTCATTATAGATCACTTGTGTAATTTTCAATGACTCTTTGTTCAGTTGTTAGTTGAATGTATTAAATTTGATTATAATATATTAGAACTTTTCTTATTGTTAACTTTACCTAATTCTTAGGAGACGATTCATATTTTCATGATTAGTGTTGCCCCAATAGTGATAATTTTTTAGAATGGTAAAGAGAGGTGCTCATGACTAGTAAATGAGAAGGAAGATACTAGGTATTTCATCTCAATAAAAAATACTTGTTACTATTATATAAAGGTGGTAGAGAAAAAAAACATGAGCAATTTTAGGTCTTGTTACAAAAATTTGGAGTGTCACTATTATAAAAAAAGGGACACATATAGAAGAATTGTTTTTCCCAAAAAGAATGAGAGTAAATATAAGAAAGGTAAGCAAATAGACAAAGATCGTGATGATGGTGATAATATGACTATTGTTACTTGTGATTATCTTGTTATTATTCTTGATCATGATTTAGTTAATCTTGTATCAAATGAGAACATGTGAGTAATTGATAGTAGTGCCACACTATATGTTACAATCAGGAAAAAGCTCTCCACTTCTTACATACCAAGTGATTTTGGAGTTTTGAATATGGGTAATGATGATATATCTAAGATGATTGGTGTTGGGGTTGTGAGTTTGCAAACCAACATGGAAATATTTGTTGATTATGGTTATTATTCTCATTTTGGTTCTAGAAAATGGAAACTCATCAAAGGTAAATTGATTTGTCTAAAAAGGAGAAATTTTCTAAGTTATATCGGATTAAAGCTTTGGTTACAAAAGATAATGTGAATATTATGGATATTAAGTCATTTTGGGACACTAAAGACTTGGTTATATTAGTAAAAAGGAGTTGAATTATTTAGTTAAAAAGAATGTGCTTTCAAATTGAAAAATATAAAGTTCAATAATTATTCTCGTAACATAGATGGTAACTAGATCAAAGTATCTTTAAAAAATATTCTTCTCCTAAAAAGATTGAGTTTCTTGAATTCGTAAATTTAAATATTTGTGATTAATTAAAATTAAAATTTTTTAATAGTACACTTTATTTTATTATCTTTATTAATAATTATTTTATAAAATTATGGATTTATACAAAATATTGAAAAAGTTTAAATAGAAAACGTTTTTTTAAAGATAATATAAAAATTATAATATTTTTTTTGTTAATGAGATAATTTTATATAAAAAAAATATACAAATAAATTTTCTAAATAGAATATTCATGTAAATATACGTTGTGAGTTTTTATAAAGAAACCTGTTAAATATCACTTTGTAATTTTTTATTTTTTGTTTCAGTTCATTCATATTTTGTATGTAATGTTACATTTAATTTATAATTTTTTTTAAAAGGATATTTTATTCAAAAATATCGTGATATCGTGATTGTTGCTTTTTTTTTTTTATAAGATATAGATATTTTTATCTAGTAAAGAATGAAATATTAAATTTTTTTTATATAATCTAATCCTTCTCTTTATTGTACATAAATATAAATATTATATATATAATATCTAATTGAATTTAAGTATAATAAAACATTAAATGATTACATAATAAAAAATTTATTTATTTATTAATATCACAGCTTTAATATATATAATTTTTTAGATTTTAAGTAAATCATTATTTATAATTAATAAAAAATTTGAGAAATAAAAAATGGAAATTAAAAAGAAAATAGAATAAATGTAATAAATATATGAGAATGAGTTGAGTGAGAGGATATTAATGGTGGAAAGAAAAGAAAAGAGTGTTGATAACATAAGAAAGCGTTCCATGAGTGCGTAGACAAAACAAAAAACCACTCATTCTGTTGGGAACTTTAGTCTCTTTCGTCCATGCATAATTGACTGCTGTCGGTGAACCCCTTTCAAGTTCAATGAACTGAACACCGCTCCCTACTTTACAATCTCACTCTTTAAACTCCTCAAAAATGACAACTCATTTATCCTTTTAACTCTTTTGAAGACACATCCTTCATAGGGTTTGCAGGGTTTGTACCAGAACCAACCAGACCAATCTGCATCTTCATCCCCACACCACCACCCAAATTAATTCTCCTCATCTCAAACTGGATAAGTAGAATCGCAGGTGCATAAATCAAAACTCCAGAGTGCCACTACCAGAATATTTATTGCATTCTGAGATACTACATTTTTTAAGAGGCAAAATAACATTTTATATATCAAATTTGCAACAACTTCATAATCTTAGACTCACAATAACATTCCCAGATCACCCTTCACAAATGTATTGCTCCACGCTACCCGGACATTGCTACTTTAAGTTCTTTCATCACTTATTTCTCATTGCATTAATTTGGAACTTAGTGGTTTTGATTTTCTTAGAACAACTCTTCTTAAAATGCAATAATCTTGCATATAACAAAAAATAAATATAATATATATTGGATTGATACAAACAAGTATATAAACATATTAACTGATATGATTTCGCCTCAATCTACTAAATTATTTAATTACAAAGATTGAAATAATTATTATATTAATCGATAAGTATTCAGTTTTATTTCGACTCAATAAGTCTAAATTTATTATTATTATTGATATATAAACAACACAATTTTTATAAAACTTGTTAAAAATATCATATATCCTTAATCAGATATGATAATTTAATTTAACGAAATACTCAATTATCAAAATATATTATAAATAAAAAATATATTACAATATAAAATCCTATTTATTCATATATTAAATCTTACTTCTATTATTTACTAATTTAAATATAATCATGATATATCCTCTTTTATTATAGAAAATTAAAAAAAAAATATAAGATAACATAAAAGATTAAAAAAATATCTTGAGGTAGTAAATTTTTATAAATACATAATACATGTTTGAATTAATTTGTTGACATTTAAATTTTTGTTCAATACTTTATATATTATTATTATTAGATTATTTTTCTTGAAAGTTCACTATTTTTTCTTTATATTTTTTATTTTCATGTTTAAAGTTATTGTACATGGATTAAAAAAATATTTAATGATGTAATTTTAGGAATCCCGATAATAAATAAATGTTCTAAAACAAATTGTATTATCTTGAATTATTGGAATTCCAATCCCACACCATACAATTTCTTCCGAAACTGTAGAGAATCCGGATCCATCTAAACATAAAATAATAGTAGAACTTAATGGAAAGAACTATTAGACTAGAGTGGAAGAAAGTTTGAACATTGAATAACAACTAACATATAATTTTATATATCTTAGTCTTAATTAATCGATGGTCACATGTTAACAATTTTTATTATGAACAGTTAGCAAACAGTGGCAGTAACTAATAAGGTGGAGGGTATAAAAAATGGAAAGATCGAAGAAGGAGGGAGGAGACAGAGAGCAGAGTGTGACGAAGACGCTTCATTGATAAAGCAGTGTTATGAGAAATACTGCTACGTGCTTCACGTGCGTGCCTCTGTTTCCATTGTTTCCACCATTCATCGTTACGTGCACCTTTGACTGCTCCACCACCACGTGACCCAACCCAACATATTTTCATATTTTCAGCCTTCCTTCTACCTTCCCTCCTCCCATCTTTTCTCCACTTTCTCACTCCTCTTTTATATATCATTTCTCAACTTCATTAACATTTTTTTTAAGGAACTTATAAAATTTGTTCATCACACATCCACTAGAGATAGCAAATCCTAATGAAATTTTTGGATTATTATCACACTACTTAAAAATTTTTCAAATTAATATCAAATCATTTCTATCAGATTATCCATAATTTTTAGTCCCACATCGAATTTAAAAACATTGAATGTAAGGAGAGTATGTTAGAAATCCCACCTCGACTAAAGATAAAACCAAATTAAAGTTTATATAATAGTGTAAACCTCACCTCATAAAATTGATTTTATAAAAATGAATTATATTTAAATTCATTATTATTTGGGTATCAATATCTAATATAAAATCACTTAATTTTTTTTAGAAATACTAATTTAATACACACCATTTTTAAACTTATGAAAATTTTATTTGGGTCCTATTTTATGATCACATGCATACGTACTTTTCAATCATCTACATAATTGACTAAACAACACCAACTGTGCATGTCATTATTATGTTTCAAAACTTAAGGAATAATTATACGACAAAATGCAAAATAATATTCCAAGTACTGAAAATATATTTTAGCATTTTTTTAGAATATTCGCTCAAGTTATATATATATATATATATACACGGAGTAAGTATAATTATCGAAGTGACAACATGAAAAACGTGAAAAGTGTTTGTCTTTTTTGCCATTGAATTCATTATAGCTTCATCTTTTTACTAGTACTTTGTTCTTAATCACTAGCTAGATTCAATGTTTTACGGCGAGTCAACAAGATGACACTAGCTGGCATTATCTAACTTTACCAAACTTTATTTGCGTCGACAATGGTGATTAAGTGGATAAGAGAGACGTATAATCTCGAAAAACAACATAATCATATGTACTATAACACGTATACTATATGCACATAAACGTCTTTCTAACCAAGTAGTTTGCAATCTTAAATCAAAACGTTTTCACACCATTAATTTCAAATGAAAGTTTTAAGAGTTATATTCATTATTATCTATTTTTTTGGATGAATATCGATTGAAGAAATGTAACATTAACTAAATATTAGGTTTAACTATAATAAATAAAATTCATTTTTTAAACCGATTTTAAAGATAAATTTAAATATTTTTAATATTTTTTACATAATATCATACCCTAATTAAAAATATTATTAAATTTGAATTGAATCAATTATTAATATACTAAATCTTGATTAATAGGTTGTTGGATATAATTTGGATCGTCATTTATTAATACACTGAACATTGGTTAACAGATTATTGAACATAGTTTGGGTCGTCACTTATTAATATATTGAATCTTAGTTATTAAGTTGTTGGACATAACTTAAATTTTTCTTTTCAACATGATTAATAGGTTGTTGGACATAACTTGGATCGTCCTTCTCAATATCATTAATAGGTTGTTGGAAATAATTTAGATCTTCGTTCTCAATGTCTTTTTAAGGTGAGAAAAAAATAATGTAAGATTTGTTTTTTTCTCCGTTTAATTATAAATTATGTAAAATGTGTGCAAGATATTTGTTCAATAAATAAGGGGAAAAAAATAATTTTCTTATTATTATTAAAAAATATATTTTTTTTTCAATGGGATATATCATGTAAGAAGAATGTAGAGCTTAATTAGTAGTTTTATGTTATTGAGCTGAACAAAGATTATTATGAAAAATTGAAGGACCTAGAAGACCACCAACCAAAGAGAAAGTCTAAGAAGAATATGGAAGATACATTTGCTTTTGCTCAACCTCCATTCTCTACTCAAAGTCCAAAGTCCAATCATAATTTTTTCACTTTTTTCACTTTAATTCGACTCGAGAGATCAGAAGATACGAGGAAAAGCATGAAAGGAAAATGTTAAATGATAAAAGAACAACAGAAGAAGACTAGAAAATTTCTTGCATCCCTAATTTGACGAGAACTTACAAAACTATTTTCAAAACCCAAGTGCGCAACGAGAGAAAAAAAAACTATTGTGGCTGCCTAAACATAGTGCCATTTTTTTATTATTAGTTATCATTGTTTTGGCTTGTTCTTTAAACAGTAAAGCCAACGAATTTCTCAAAAGTTTGGTCAAGTCAAATATCATAGTATTAGTCCATGTCAGTGCAATTTGGCTCAATTGGTCTAAGAAATTCTCATAATATTTAGTATAGAAGTGCATCATTGACGTGCATACTTTAGTCCATTTGATTTCTCTACAAATTTTTTAAACAACACACCCTTATATACATAGTTAGTTCAGTTTAATATCTTAATTAAATTATGAAGAACAAATAAACAAGTTGGGGTGATTGAAAATGATACTTCTATATATACCCATAACGTGTTAGGTTTTACATGTCTTTATGCCAACTTTTCACCAGAGTAAAACCTAATTACATGTATATACGCATCCCTTGCGTTTATGATATGCATAAGTTTGAGCCTAAAAATTCAATGCATTGTCAAATCGTAAGAACCTTTCTTTAACTGAAAAAAACACTGGCTAATTAAAATTGAAAACACTATCGAATTAGGGTTTCACTTTAAAGGGGTCACAGACATAGTTTGTTATTATCATTTGAATAAAGAAAGAAGAGAGAAAATTTAGATGAATAAGGACAACCTATGAAATTATTTTCGGAATTTTGAATAGAAGGATAAGAAAATGTCGGTCGAAACATGTTATCATAACTTAGATTCCAAGCGTTAATTATTGTGATGGTTACTAAGAGTCTGGTTTTCTCTCACTTCATTGTTAGTAACAAATAAAGTGGATTATTTATTGAAACGTGATCACTATTTTATGTTAATTAGCTGAATAATGATTATCATGAACACCCATTAATAAAGAAATGCACCGTCATTGGCCATAATAAATTATAGTCATGACGAAATAAATGAAGAGAATATCACAAATAATAAATCATAGTCAATACAAATAATAAATGAAGAGAGTGTAACAAAAAGAAAATGAAGAGAAAAAAAAAAAACAGCATAATTTCGAAGTTTCGAACCTAAAGACAAAATGGGTTCTTTTAGGGGAAAATATGTGAACAACAATCTAAGTTGAAGATTTCTAAGACATTTTTCATTAAAGAAACACTGATTTCAGATATTAGTTCGGAGAATTTTAATGAAAAGCGATTTTGAAAGCATAGCATCAGATTTGTTATAAAACGTAAAACATACTTAAGTATAAAGAAATTTGGTTAGGAAGTTTCACTGAAAGGGGGCACACCTTATTTAGGCAACATATTATATGATGTTGAAATATGCTAAATCTTTTCTGGTTTGTTATATCTTAAACTATATTATTATATAAACATTTTCTTACATAATTCTTATGTAATTATGTTTCTTTCTCACTTTTATATCTATCAATAGTTGTATTACGCAGTTTGAAATTAAAGTATTAATAGGTTTATTTAACAAACTTGCGTTAGGGTTTACAAGCGTATAACAACAAGTTACAGTGTCATTTTCTTACCTATAAAATTTATTTGTCCGAAGTCTCATACTATATATATATAAAATAAATGTAAAAAATAGTTATAATGTTTAACTTTACTTAAAAATCGATTTAAAAAATAAGATTTACTCTTCACTTATATATTATAGTTAAACATTATTTTTAGTTAATGTAAGATCTCTCTAATACTCTCTCATGTTGAGGAGACTTTGTCAACTCGAATCAGATTTTCATGTAGTAAAGTAAGAACTCCTCTTCTACGGCATACATAGGGTTAGTTTGGTTAGGGTATGGAGTCAACGTTGTATGGCATGCTAGACAAGGTCCACCAGTTCTCATCTAGCAAAAGGTACGAATAGTCAGTTGTTACTACTTGCCGGCAACTTTCAATTGTAGTCATCTCGAATATACTCATTAATAGACGACTCAATTTAAATCTAACAATCTTACTAACAACTAAGATTCTACATAGTGATCCGTTAATAACTTTATTAACCATCATGTCTTCTCAAACTATATAAAAGATATCATAATTTATTAATAGGTGATTCAATCTAATCTTAACAATTTTTTAATCAAAGTTTAATATATTAACAAATAACTTAATTAAATTTAACAATTTTATTAATCTAACTTTAATACCACGTAAAAAAATGATTACATATTAATTTTTAAAGATATAAGATAAAAAAAAGTTATTAAAGAATTAGTAAAAGATGAGTTAGATGAAGTGGTTTCTAAACTTTATAATTTCAATAGCATGAATTATTATTAATGATAAAAAATATCTATTTTTCACTCAGTTCCTAGGTCAGAAAAAGAATTGTTAATTCTGAAAGCAATATTTTTTTTAGTTATCCTTGTCCACTTCATACACCTCAAAAGCAAATTAATTTGCTCTTGGTACGTTCAGTTTGACCATATGCCGTCCACATCATTCATTATTTCATTGCCAACACACCTCATTTAATTCGTAGATGTAATAATCAATTTCATTATCTCATCACCAAATGCTTGCACTGTTTTAGTCTTTATTTTAAATTTTAAAAGCCTTCATCCACACTGTTCCAATATTGTACTCTTTTGTCCTAATCCGAATTAGAATGTAATTATTATGACGTAAACATAATCATATTGATGATGATAAGAACAACACAAAGTCACAAACAGTTCGAGTGGATTGGAATTTCCCATTGATATGGTATATTTAAGCAATCATGCTATTCATATTTTTAAGAAATTTTGTTCCCTTACCATTTTTAAACAATAGCCCCTCTTAATTCTTCAATAAATTTCTATCTTTTCCCCATAAATTTTGCATAATCCCTAATATTACATTACCAATAAATTCTGTAGCCATCACATGAAAAAAAAAAAAAAATGTTGAAGAAGTGTTCCTTATCAAGAAGATCGATTCAGAGGGAAAAAAAACATATCCATTATAAGCAGAATATTTGTCAGAGACACAACAACTTACTTAAGCTGAAAAACATAATTATCCAGTAATAAGAAATAAAAAATAAATAAAAAACCCTTTACTTCTATTCCTTTTTAAAACAAAATAAAAACATGTTTCTAATAATGGCGAAAGCTTTTAAAAAGGAAATTAAAGAAGTATTAGTCGTAATAATTTGTAATAAGAACAAGAAATTGTCTAATTATCCTTGTCCACTTCATACATCTCGAGCATGCAAATGAATTTGTATGTTAGAGAGTTTGACCATGTGCCGTCCACACACTAGTACATGCAATCATCAACCTCATTTCCTCGTTATCCAATAACCAATTATTATCAGCTCTTTAATTAATTATTCTTACTGTAACAAAAAAAGGGTAAAATAAAAATAAAAAACTTTCCTTTTACGGAAAAGAATATTATGTAGTTTCTAAATTTGTGGGTATCTAAATTTAATAATTTCTTTTTTTAACAATTCACCTTATATTAAAATTATAAATTTATTTTATGAAATTGAGTTAGATTCAAAGTTCATATTTATTAATTTTATTAATAATTAATTAATAACTAATTATGAAACACTTTTTCTATATAGAAATTTCATTAATTTAAATATGAGACTGGATAATATATCAAAATTTTATTAATTCAATGATAAAACAATATTTATAGGTGAGATTGAATAATATATCAATATTTTATTAACTTAATATATTAATATTTCATTAACTTAATATATCAATATTTCATTAACTTAAATATAAGATTGAACAATTGTAACAAAATAATTGTAAAATGATATTTATAGATGAAACATAATAATATATTAAAATTTTATTAGGTCGAATGTGAGACTAGATAATTGCGACAAAATAATAATAAGATAACATTTATGAGTAAAGGATGTATAATAGGTCTAACAAGTTTGTTAAAATAAAATTTAATACTATAATATAACATAAATAAACTTTAAATTTAATTTAATCTCATGAAATTGATTTATAAGATTTATTTTTATTTTATATATATATATATATATATATTTCAATTTGATGATATTTGAGATTTTAAAAAAGAAAAGAGAAGATTAATAGAGTGAATTTGTTTTCCCTGAGGGAGAGAAAGAGAGAAAGGATAAGAGGAAAAGGGGATGAGCATCTGTGTCACGTGGAAGAGAATTGTTTTAAGGGAAGGAGAGAAAAAATGGCTTAGGCATAGTTGTCGAGGGCCAACAATGGTACCAGAAATGGGTTCTGTGGTTGGTCGACGCGTATAATGTTCCAAAACGAAAACTAGCCGTGTGCTTCCTTGGTTGACATGCGTGGTCCCTCACCCACATTTCCTTGCCTCTTTTTCTGCCTATGTCTACGTGACCTCGACCCCACTTTGCCCCCTCTCACCCCTACACCACCCTGTTCAACCTTTTTCTCTCCCTTTTTCTTCAAACCACTTTTCTTCTTCACCACTTTTCTAAAATCCACAACACTTTCCATATTATCTAACAAATATACTCCATGCTTTCCATATTATTCAAAATTACAAGACAAACTAGTTTTGTATTGCTTTATCTTCCGTCTGCCACTCTGCATTATGACTCCTCAATTCTATTGTTACTGCTTTCAGTCAACTTTGTCTTCTTTGAAGGCTGAACCAAAACCACGCTCCTCTGTTGTCCCCAAGTCCTCCTCCAATTCAACCTTTCAAAATTCCCACACTTTTTCTATGCAAAACTGAATTGCTTCTCCTACAAATTCATCTTTCAAATTTTATTTAATATAACTCACAATTCAATTTCAGAATAATGTCTCTGTAGAGAAAAATTTTGGTTTAAGAACTTTTCGAAAGGTCTTCATCGAAGTCTCACGTTTATGTTTCTCTCTCATGTCTTTTCTCTCTCATGTCTTTTTCTACGTCCATTTAATTTAACAATGACTAGAGAAAAAGGACAAATGTATTTTTCTTTTATGTATAACAAATTTCTCTCTTTTAATTCTTAGTTTGTACGAAGTAATTATTATCTGACCTAAGAAAAAGGACAAAAACAAAATAACCTAACTAATTTCATTCCATACACAGACAAAAATATTATTGTACTTCTCACGTATCAAAATTACACTACCGTCCATTGAAAATTAATATTGCGAAGAAACTGAATAATGAATATTTTGACATATTTTAGTGGGATAAAATTTTTCTTCACATATTATATTATAATTATTATTTTTCTAAGATATATATTGTCACTTCTCTATCATTATGGTATTTTGATATTAATTTTTTTTAATATTATTTTAATATAATTAAACATCAAATAAATATTTTTTATATAATATCTTTTTTATATTAATTTTATAAATAAATATTTTATCCAATTAAAAGAAGAATTACTTTATATTTTTTTAATATTATTGAAAAAAATATTATAATTCTTTTATAAAAGGTCAAATGAATCTAAAGGATTATTATAAAATATCTTTCTGAAAAAAAATATATCAATATATTGTTGACATATATATTATAATTTTTATTATTATTATATAAAATATTATTATTTTATAAAATATATATTTTTAAAAAAATATATCTCATTGATTTTATTTTAAGATATAATATTATAATAAAAAATTATTATTAATTTATAAAATATTTTTGTAAAGAAAATATATCTTTTTTATTACTATTGTTTTATAAAATTTTATTATTATTTTATAAAATATATTTATGAGAAAAACATATTTCTTTAATATTGTTAAGATTTATAAAATTTGTTTTTAAAATATATTTGTGAAGAAAATATATAAATCATCTTATATTATATAAAATGGAATGTAGATCTATTTTATAAGTCACGTAATATTAAAATATTAAAATAAAAAATCAAATGAATTATCATTATTTTAATATTAAAATAAAAAATTAAATGAGTTATTTATCAATTATTATGTTATTTTTCAAATAAAATTTCCTTTTTATTTTAGAAATAATATCGATGTCGTATTAAAAGAGTTCAGTCCCTTTATTTAAGAAGTTTTCCAATAATTATTTAAAATTAGTTTAATATTCTTAATTTTTTAAAGATGTATTTTAAGAATGAAATTATTATAGAATCAAACGAATTCCAAAACAAATACAAAACAAATAATACTTTTAACATAATGTTTGATATACATAATGATTAATATTAATAATGAATTTGAGATGGAAACATTGATATTATTTGTGATAATAAAAATAAGAAAATTTTAAGACACTTATTATAGAGAATAAAAATAAAATTGTTTAAAATTAATTAATGTTTGAGTAAATAAAAGGATTGTAGGTCATTCTTATTTTATGGAGAAAAAAAAGATATTTGATGCCTTTCCACAATTAAAAAAATTGTTTTGATATATTTATAAGTTCCATATTATTTAAGAATCAAAATAAAAAATAATTTATAAGTATTTTCTTCTCTTAATCCCTAAAATACTTTCTAAAAACAAAACCTTAACCAAACTCTAAAACAAAAAACTTATACCTGTGAAGCAGTGATTAAAAGTAATGATATTACCATAACGAATTTGAGGTGGGAAAAGTAGATACGTATTTTCTCCACTAAATACCACTCGCCAGATTTTCTTAAAAACAATACATTTATGCATGTTGTGTATAGTATGGGCGGCACACGGCAGCAACTACATAATATAATCTTTTTACTTTCTTTTTAAATCACAATTATAAAAATAATCTTTATCTCACCAAGTGGGTCCCGCATACATGACATGGCATGGCGCAGCGTGTAGACACACACGCCCCACTCCCTCTCACTTCCTCTATATAAACTATGAACGTGCACTCGTCTCTCTCACTGCACCACCACTTTTCTTTTCTATCTCCTCTTCTTTCAAAAAGAGTAACCAAAATTCTCATCTCCATCAACACCACTTCCATTTCTTCTCTAATTATCTCCCTCAATTTTTTAATCGCTTAGTTTCTGATTCTATCTATGGCTGTGGATTCCGTGATTTCGTCCCCACTTGGTCCACCGGCGTGTGAGAAGGACGCGAAGGCGCTGCGGTTCATTGAGGAAATGACCCGAAACGCCGACGCCGTCCAAGAGAGGGTGCTGGAGGAGATTCTCACTCGCAACGCCCACACGGAGTACCTTAAACGCTTCGAACTCGGCGCCGCCGCCGACCGCCAAACCTTCAAGTCCAAGATTCCCGTCATCACCTACGAGGATCTCCAACCGGAGATTCAGCGCATCGCCAATGGCGACCGCTCCCCTATCTTGTCCGCTCACCCTATCTCCGAATTTCTCACCAGGTCATCATCATCATTCTTCTCTCCAAACTTTCTTTTCTATTCACACATTTTCAATAATCACAAATTATTCTAAATATAATCAATTTTACTATATTATTTTCTTGTTTGTAAAGGAGAATGAAAATAATAGTAAATTTTTGTGTGTTTAAATTATTATTTATTTTTTAAGATTGGGAACTGAAACCAATTTGGGATTTGTGTTGGGGAATCTGAATCTGCAGTTCTGGGACTTCAGCTGGAGAAAGAAAATTGATGCCAACAACTAAGGAAGAGTTGGATCGTCGCCAACTTTTATACAGCCTCCTTATGCCAGTTATGAACCTGTAAGTTTCATCACCAAATAATTAAGCTTAAAAATACGCGTTTGGATCCTCTCCGTTTCTTAGGACAAACACGTGGCCTCAAAAGTTCCAACGGCTCAGATTTTCTTTTCTTCTTTTTCCCTATCTTTCAAAAATATATTTCGTTACTCACTAAAAAAATTGTTTTCAAATTGTACCATGACACTACTTATGCACTTGAAAGAGATCTTGACAAGTCTATATTCAATGTTTTTCTTCAAGATTTATATTCAAACTTATTTTGAATTCGTCCACTTAAGGTGAAAAATTTGTTAGGACCAAAACAAAGGTTAAAAAAAACAAATACAAGAAATTAAGAGAAATTAATTATTAAAGTATGTTAAACGTCAAAACCATCAATTTCTTATACTGAGTTCATAATTTAGTTTATTGCATTAGTAAAGGAAAATGTTTAATTGTCAAATCAATATAAAATAAAGACTAATAAAACTTTATAGGAGTAGTTATTTATAGATTAAAAATTAATAAGAATGGATGATAGAATAAAATACTATTAAAAATAATTTATATTTAAATATTTTGTCCAAAAAAAAATTATCTTTGTCATAAAGGAAAAAACAATAATAGAATATCACTATCTTTACAATAAAAATAGAATAAATTATAAATAAATACTATTATATAATTCTGATTATTCTATTATTTTTCTTTTAATGATACACTGTAAATCGGTGAAAGAAAGAAAATAAAAAAATCTCAGCCGTTTTTTAAGCCACGTGTTTGATGGATATGCACCGAAATGGAATCAATTTCTGTTTAAGAAATGGAGAGGATCTGGACGCAAAAATAGTACTATACTCTCTGCTTTCTGATTCTTCTGTGTATAATTAATGTTTTTCGTCTTTATATATGATTAAAATTTAAAAAATGATTTCAGAACTTTTTTTTTTATTTTTCTTTTGATCATAGTATTTATTGTGATTATTTTTTTTGAATGGAACAGATATGTGCCGGGGTTGGACAAGGGAAAGGGCCTATACTTTTTGTTCGTGAAGTCCGAAACAAGGACACCGGGTGGGTTACTGGCCCGTCCGGTTCTCACAAGCTACTACAAAAGTGACCATTTCAAGACCCGACCCTACGACCCGTATAATGTGTACACCAGTCCAAATGAAGCAATTCTCTGCCCTGACTCATTCCAGAGCATGTACACTCAAATGCTCTGTGGCCTCATAGAGCGGAACGACGTCCTCCGCCTCGGCGCCGTCTTCGCCTCCGGCCTCCTCCGCGCCATCCGGTTTCTCCAACTCAATTGGCCGGAACTCGTCCATGATATCGAATCCGGAAGCCTAACTTCCCGAATCAGCGACCCCGGAATAAGGGAATACATGGAGAGGGTTCTAAAACCGGACCCGGCATTGGCTCAATTCATGGCAGAACAATGCTCGAAGGAGAATTGGGAAGGGATCATCACAAGAATTTGGCCCAACACAAAATACTTGGACGTGATCGTAACAGGAGCCATGGCCCAATACATTCCCACGCTCAACTACTACAGCGGAGGATTACCCCTTGCATGCACCATGTACGCATCCTCGGAGTGCTACTTCGGATTAAACCTTAATCCGATGTGTAAGCCTTCCGAGGTTTCGTATACCATCATGCCAAACATGGCATATTTCGAATTCCTTCTCCACGATCCCAATTCCGGCTCCACCTCTTCAAAACTCGTCGATTTGGTCGATGTGGAAGTAGGGAAGGAATACGAGTTGGTAATCACTACCTATGCAGGACTCTACCGCTACCGTGTCGGTGACATCCTCCGAGTCACCGGATTTCACAACTCGGCGCCGCAATTCCACTTCGTGAGGCGGAAGAACGTGTTGCTGAGCATTGACTCGGACAAAACCGACGAGTCGGAGTTGCAGAAGGGGATTGAGAATGCCTCGAAGCTGTTGGCTGAGTTCAACACGAGTGTGGTGGAATACACGAGTTATGCAGACACCACAACGATTCCGGGTCATTATGTTATTTACTGGGAGTTGTTGAGCAAGGACTCGGCGAACTCGCCGAGTGAGTCGGTGTTGGATCGGTGTTGTTTGGAGATGGAGGAGTCGTTGAACTCGGTGTATAGGCAGTGTCGTGTTGCGGATCATTCGATTGGGCCTTTGGAAATACGCGTTGTGAAGAATGGAACCTTTGAGGAGCTTATGGATTATGCAATCTCAAGAGGTGCTTCAATAAACCAATATAAGGTGCCAAGGTGTGTGAATTTCACACCGATCATGGAGTTATTGGATTCTAGGGTTGTGTCTGTCCATTTTAGCAAAGAATTGCCCCATTGGACCCCTGAAAGGAGAAGGTGAGGTTCTTGGTATGTGGGCTTATTGGGCTTGAGTCAAACATGTAGATGTAGATTTTGTTGTTGTTTTTTTGGTAAGTTTTTCTTTTTGATTACTGTGTAGGAGTTGTGATTAGTATGAAAGGGGAGATCTTGAATTAGGATGTCTCTTGGTTAGGTTAATTATGTATTTCCATTTGATTAACTTGTGCAAAAGATGTGACTTTTTTCTTTTAGAAAAGTTATATGATGTATGTATATGTATTGGTGTTTTCTTGTATTGTGACAAACATTTTTTTTTTGGCAAGTTTTTTACTATATCTAACTTATAATTTCTTGAAATGTGTTTTTTCATAGTGAATCCTTCTCCACCAAGTCTTTGCCAATCCTATTTTTTCTTATTACTTCCTTGATGTTAGTTTTCATCATTCTCCTTCATTTTAAATCTAGATTAACATAATTAAATTCTCAACAATTGTATCACTTGAATTCAAACTTTTAAGGAAATTTAATTTATCTTAGTCAAAACTTGTTGTATATTAAAAAAAATTGAATTACTAATTAAAATATACATTCCAATCTAACTATTTTTTTACTTTTTTTATTATAATAATTATAAAAAAAAATCCATCCTGCCATTAAATCTATTAAAATAATATTATCAATATTAATTATTGTATTAATTATTATATTTGAGGTATTATCAATTTTAAAGTTTGAGTTTGATTTTTTTATAATTTTTTTTAAGAAAAACATGTGAATAATCTTAGTAAATTGATATATAACTATCATTATTAGTTTATTATTGCATTTTAGATATTGTTTATATATATATATATAATACTTTAAATTTAACTCTTAAATGATCTGAAATTTTTAAACTTAAAAATTGTATTTAATAATCAAAATTAATTGTTGTGTTCAGAATGATTGGAAAGTTGTACTTAGTTAACAAGTGAAAAAGAAAGCATTAAATATTTTACAAGAATTTAATAAATATTTAATCTAATAGTTGAAAAAAAGTTCTAGAAGGCTTTAATTAATATTTTTGTTAAAATATAACAATAATATTTTTTTATCTTGATAAAATTGTTATATTTAATTTTTTCTATAAATTTTTTAACGATGAATCATTCCAAACGAGTTAAATTATATTTAAGTTGATATATTTGTAAAACAATTTTATGTAAATAAAAAAATTAATATAATATTTATGTAAAGAAAGTTAAAATTTATGAGTATTTGTTAGTTGAGATCTTTTGTTAGTCTAAATTTAATTGGGAGTTAATAATTTATTTTTTTAATTTTAAATTTTTTTAAAAGAAAGTGATAAAATATGATAAGGTTAGCGGGATGAATATAAGATAAGGTGTTATGAAGATGAAATAGTTTAATAAAGATCTCGCTAAATCTAAAGTTAACAAGTTAATTAAATATGAAGATTCACTTTGAAGATTCAATAAAAAATATGTAATATATGAAGTTAAAATTAAAAAAGAATTAAAGAAAAAAAAAAAAAAAAAAAAGCTTAAGAGATGAGCATGTTGAATATCACTTAGATGGTGAAGGGATTCAAGAAAAGTGACAAGCCTTTGTCAAATGCACTTGTCTCTACTTGGTCTTCATCATCCTTCCCAAGTTGGAGAGAACTCGTCAACAAATTTAGAAGACCTATTATTATTAACAAGTTATATGAAACTATGTCCATAAGAATCAAACACAAAATGATCAAAATATGAGAGAAATAAAGTGATAATCCAATATGTACATGAAACCATAAGAAACAAAACAATGTGACACAAGTAAAGAAAAACATTAAAGGTAAAATGAACAAAGAGAGATATAAGGTGACAAGAGGTATCTTTGTGCTTTGGATGAGTGGAAGAAAATTCTTTGTTTCTTTTTCTTTCTTCTTATCTTCTTTCTTTTTATGGTTTTCTTCTCTTTTCTCCATAACAATAACACTCTCTTTTCTCCACAAGAAAATCACCTTCACATGCATCAATTTCATGCTCACTTGAGGGAGAAGACTCATCATCCAAAGTGTTAGGGGAATTGTGTGTACTAGTGATAACCTCCTTTTCAAAATCATGGCCCTCTTGTTAGGGAAATTAAAGATTATATGACTATACCCCAAACATTTAAAACATTTTAATAGACTTGTTTTTTGGGGTGACTTCGAATTGGAAGGACTCTTAGGATTGCTTAATTGGTGAGTGGACTCTTGAGAAGAATTTTTATCATTTGAAACTTTAATTTTATCCTTCCCAATATTGTAGAAGCCATAATGAGGAACTCCCTTTTTTAAAATTTCTTTTCTTTTCAATTGTGATTCAACCTTGATGACAAGGTGAGCCAAAGTTTCTTAACTGCTTACAAATATCTTAGATTCCTTAAGTTCATAATGCAAATAGTAAGTGTAACCTCAAAATCTTTAAAATACTCATCAACACTCTTAGATCCTTTATGAAGTCATTGGAGCCTCATTAAGAGTGTTGTCCTATAATAAGGAGGAAAAAAATGCATGTGCATCACTTGTTTAAGTCCTTGTCAAGAAATCATTGGTAATTTTTGCCACTTTTAATGTTCATGTTCAACTTATGCCACCGTTGCATGCATAATATTATAACTCTAAAGAGACTAATTTTACATGTTGGTCCTCAACTACATCATATATCTAAAAAATTTAGTCTACTTTAAACTCGCAAATACACATTAGGATCATCAAAATCATTGAACTTTGACAATTTAACATTAAGACTTTGTTTACGTTGGACATGTTGGCACCTAGGTTCATGATTTTGTACTTTCCACTCATCTTAGTAGTGTTTTGCTTGTTCCTTATGTTCATTATACCTTTTTGCCCCTCTTCGAACTTCTTGGTCCTCACAACCAAATGCTTTATGGACTCTTGTCCTTTTCTTTTTGGTGTTGATTGAAGGTCTTGGGCACAATGGTAGCCGTATTAGGAAACAAAGGAGGTGTAAAATCTCGAAACATTTTCTTATATACACAATTAACAATAATAATTTGTACAAAAACAGGTTAGAAATCAAATACATTCTAAGGTAGGAAATCACTTTCTCAATGTTTCTTGTAAAAGTGATAAACCTTTCCAAATTTATTTCTTGAGGTAAAACTCAAGTGAAATAGGAGTGACTAAATCTACATTTAGAAAGGTTACTAGAAAAAACTTGAAGGAAATTTAAAAGACAAGCAATAAAAGTATAAAATAAAATAAATGACTAAATCAAAGGAGAAGAGAATTAAGACAAAATTAAGAAAGACGAAGACGAATAATGAAAAATACTTTAAAATTGAATTTTAAATGAATCACTAAAATATATTCAATAAAAATTTATTAAGAAATAATACCAAAAAAAGATTGAAACTCATAATTCCAAATCTAATTTGTCACACTCCAATCTATTTAAACATTCATGTTACTAAGTATGAAAACCTTGTTTAATCATTAATACTTTTGAAATAATATAGTATCAAACTTTTAATTTAACTACTCTCGAATTTTTGAGTTAATTCAATATATTGTATCACTCTCATTTTTATACTTAATCGATTAATATTTACAACTATCATTACCAATTAATAACTATATTTGTTAATTGATTTTGACCTAAATCATAAAAAAATAGAAAATAAAAATTGTTATCAACTTTCAAAATTTAAAATTAAAGATCACCCCTTTTTGAAAAATAAAAAATATCAAAAGAGTTATAAATAATTAAGAAGAAAAAAAAAAGTAAGACAAGAAATTAAAATTCAATAAGATATGGAGAAAAAAAAGTAAATTGAAAGAAAAGTTATATGTAACATGAAAAAAAAAAAAGGACAAATATAAGAAATTATGCATATAAGACAAATTTAAAGAGTTACCATTGCTATTACAATATTTATTCCAGCAAATTAGAACGAGAAGTTGGAAATA
The DNA here is from genome assembly GCA_016859785.1 of Macrotyloma uniflorum. Lineage (NCBI taxonomy): Eukaryota > Viridiplantae > Streptophyta > Magnoliopsida > Fabales > Fabaceae > Macrotyloma > Macrotyloma uniflorum. Next base: position 2,799,693 of record BDMB01000021.1, on the reverse strand, counting down.
CTGTAGGTTTATTTGAAAAAATTAACTGTTGAAGGCTATTAATATTAATATATATATATATATATATATATATAAATAAATAAAGAAGAATAGAAAAAAGAGGTGACAAAAAGATGATTGTAATTTATAATTATATTATGGAAAAATTAAAATAGAAATGACAAATTAAGTAAGTTATTTATATTTATAATAATCATCTGTATTGATTTACTTTACAAATTTATCTTTTGTGCTTAATAAATTATTTTCTCTGACATTTATTATTCTCACGATTCTATTAATATGCTTTATATATTATTTTTTACTCTATTTTTTTTCTAGTTTCTTAATTCTCTTTTCAGTCTTCGATTCATATTATTCTAAGTTTCAAATTTACTTTTCACTGCTTTATAGTCCAAAAACAAGTCAAATTTGTTTTAGACCACTTATTATTACTTTTTAAAGTTTTTCTAATGAATTATTTCTTTTTCATAAAATGTGTAAATTTATCACTTACATTTACTTTTTAGTAAAGATTTACCCTTTTAAATTTTTTTATATAATTAGTTTATAATGTATAATTTTTTTAATGCGTTTAGATTGAAAAATTAGAAATATTTATTACTCTAAATAAAAAAAATTCATAAATCATATTTATTTTGATTGATTGAATAATTGTTTGATCCAAAAACCATAAAAGAAAAACAATCCAAACCTTGTAGAGAAAGTATAAAAAAGTTATGTATGTTATGGAGCAGAGTATGTGGAAGAAATCTTAAATGAGAACCTTTATGGCTTCGCGCAGGAAAGAAAAGGTATCGAATAGAAGCTAAGTAAATAAAGAAGCTATAATTGTAAGTGTCACTCAAACCATTTGAGAGAATAAAAAGATATCTATTTAGGTCTGATATGTATACTCGTTATTCCAGAAATTCTCTTTGTTAAGTAAATTTGCATTTCACACGACACAAGATGAAAACAATAAAATCTTGAGAATAAATTAATGGCTACATCCAACATCTTACCATAGATACTAATGATGTACTATTTTACAAACATAGGACATAATCCAAATACGTTCATAGTTGCACTTTACTACAAATAAGGAGTAGAATATTTTCGGGATTTGCGTGTTATATATCCCTCAAATTTCAATCCATTTTTGTTGATTCTATTTAAACTCCAATTAAGGAAGTTGCAATAGTGACTTAATATGTCTCACATCAGATTGATAAGTTTCTCTTCCAGAACTGAGTTCGCCAATATTTGATTCAAATACAGCAGATTATTAAGAAGTTCCACCTGGTAAGTGGCAGTTACTAATTGATTACTGCCTGGAGTAGGCTAGACCAAAACCTGCAATATCAAATCTAAGTTACTGATTGAATTTAACATACACTTTCAAGGGTTAGCTATCAAGATCAAGTATCCAAAATCTTAATGCTAAAGATTTGTGTGTCTTTCTCACTTATATATTATTCAACCTTTCTACTTTTACTTAATGTGAGATTTTAACTTATCTTGAACTCTAAGTATCTTTCCTTCAAGTGTAAGTTCTTTCTACATTGGCATACACTCTCCTTCTAAAAAAAATATCCTTCATCTTCTATTAGCTATCACGAGGAGATAATACTGAAAGATTTTTACATATGAGTAAACTAACAAATATATAAAAAAATACAATTTCACTTTTTACCCAAAACGTTAAGGTTAGAGTATTCTATTTAATCTTTCAATTTTTTACTCAATGTTGAATTTTAACTCATCTTCAAATCTAACATGAAGTGGTATTAAATTTTTTTAAACATGTATATCAGAATAAACACATACTTAAGATTGCATCAGTTACCTGTGTGGTTGCGTGTTCTGAGCCAAGATGAGGTTGCTGTCGAATGTTTACAGCTACAAGATCCATTTTGACTAGGCATAAATAGTTGTGTTTTCTGATAAGACTTCAAGAAAGTGGAGGTTATTTTACTTTCTTGTGTGGTGTGAACGACATTAAGGTTGAGAAGAGGTCACAGACCATACATAGATAGAAGGTCTGTTTTACCATTTTCAGTTTACCAACACAGACTCTGGAAAATAGCTATCACGTAAAACCATTAAATTGAAGTATAAATGGTTTCTGATGATTGACCAATGGTGTAAAGCTATATATGACCTCGATTCAGGATTAAATAAGACTGCAACGTTTTCTGATATACTAAGACTGAATGGGGGAAGTAGAAGTAGAAGTCGCTGAAGTGGATGTAGCACATCACAAGCCATCAACACCATGATGGCTAAAATCGTAGAAGCCACAACATCTCCTGCACCTTGTAAACTGATAACTGATCAAATATAAATTGCATTTGTAGTTGCGCTGCGATAATATATATTATAGACAATTGTGGTATTTGTCCACAGTTGTAGCTTTGATATATCATCGAGGAAACCTTTAAATTGCAATAGATCAATCAATCTTTTACTTAGTTCGGAGATTTTATGGCCCCTACCGACAGGGTTCAAGTAGAAAAGCGTGTAAGGAGGGCTAGCATGGTCCAAGCCATAGCCAACCCTCCAGTGATAATCCACAAGATTAAATTTCCAGAGAATAAAACTTTTGTCATTACCAAGAAACTGAGTGTAAAAGAGAGATACCCAATTATCTCAATAATAGTTGTAAGCCTTGGATAGGAACGCTTGATAGTATCATTGTTTGATACCAACACCACAGAGAGTGAAGCTGCAAATGCGATCACCATAGCCGGTCCAAGAACAGAAGGATGATCTTGGGATGTAAACATTGTTTGATACCCTAAAGCAGCAAAGGTCAAATACACAATTTTGGGTGAAAGATTTAAGGGGTTCTTGGGGGTGTAGTCTAGTTTTTCCACCTCAGTTGCGCCAACATGGTACAATGGCAAGTTCTGAGGCAGTGATAAAGTTAAGTACCTGATTCTGGTTATACTGGTGGGTGAGGATAGAGGTATGTTACCTTCATCCTGAGATCTTGGAATGCCTATGTTTTTCCAAGCATTATGAATTATTCTGTGAAAAAAGGGAGGATCTGAATACATGAAAAACAACCAAAGGAGAAAACTAACTTCAAATTCTAGGAGAGTGGTTTTGTGCTTTTCCAAGTGTTGTTTAGTTTTGTACTTTATAGTGAGATGAGGAACATTCTAGGAAAGCAAAGTCTGGTTTAGTTTAATTCTCTTTCCTAGCAATTGCTAAAGACTTACTTTGTTGCTTGACTTCATTTCAACTTGGCAAACATTTTGCAACCAAAACTAAAACTGTCGAATGTACCATGGTAGACTACTCGTACATATTACTCGGACGAGGGAATTTATAACCCAACCTCATTCATTCACATAATTCAATTTATAGAAACTTTTTGACGAGTTTAAATTTAATAATTTGATCTAATATATTTTAAGAATAGGAAAGGGTTATTCTTCAACTTTTCCTACTCCATATCAAAGACATACATTATTTTAAAATCACAATTTTTTTAAATAATTATATGTATTAATTGTAATGAACTAAAAATTTATTATTACTAACTTCTTAAATTATTATAAATTTTGAATTAGAGAAAGATATAAAAAAAATAATATTTTGTATATCACAAAGTCTCTATATAAAATTTACAAAATATATTCAAGTAATTTATAATATATTAAATTATTTACAACTTAATATATGGTCTATATCATATATAATTATCAACATTATCAGAATTATGTTCTTATAAAGATTTATTTGTAACAGTATAAGATCATAACAGTCCAATAAAATTCATAAAACAATGAAAGTAAGGATAAGTTAATCTAAACAACTCTCATCGTATAACATATATTCAAATTCAGAAATTTAATCCAACATCAAGCCTCATCACTTACATAATTTAATACACATGCATTTCATGCAATTTCATATACTCAAACATTTAGAACTAGAGAGACTCATCCGAATAAATATATGGAATCCTTAACCTCAAAGACTAACACCTGTCATGTTTAATGGTAGTAGAGCAATAAATGTTGTCTCTTATCGAGTCTTTTTCACCTTAGGACATCCATTTATCCCCTTGACGATATCATATACAGGGTAGTTCTGAAGCACCTATCTAGTCGTCACACCACCACGAAATAGTGCAAGTAGAACCTTTATCGACCTCAAATCACATGATAACCTGGTCTATGTGACTAGGAAAATCATTAGAAGTCTCAATATTTCCTTACAACGGTAGATTTCGATAATCCTATATACACTAAAGTTATGTCAAATAGCATCCCGTAATGACTATTTGACTTGACCTATTCAGCACAACAAATTTCACTTCACATCACATATAACATTAAACCTCATACCTTTACTATTCACAGTCCTAAAATAGTTCTCATACTTTCAAGCACATCATTATATCAACATTCTCATTACATTCAAGCAATCCATTATATAACTTCATTTTCATCTTGTCATTGTAACAACTAGCCATCTCATCAAGTTTCTCACAACCATAACATCTTTACAATCCAGTAACATATCCAACCATTAACATGTAATTTACTCTAGTTTACAATAACTCCACATTTATACCATTAATAACAAATCTAATTTTACTTAAGTCAAAATCACATATTTATACATTAAAATAATTTTCAATATTGATAACAACATCATTTCAAATTAATAAATTTTGAAAGTCCATATAATCATACCAAGAATTAATACATGCTTATATCTCATCCCATAATATTATAATTTCATTCTTATATCTAAAACTCATTTTGAAGTCAAGGTATTTTAGCTCGAGCGAATAAGCCTCACTTAAATGAAAACATTCTTGAGAACAACTCTAAGTCTAGGACATTTTCGTTCAAGTGATACCTCTAGCTCAAGCAAAAAATGATTCACTCGGACGAAAACACACCTGAGAGCACACTCAACTCTGGAGCATTTTCGCTCAAACTAAAATATTTGATCAAAAATGAACTTGAGAGAACAGTCCTAGAGTCACTCGCTTGAGCGAAAAATATTCGCTCAAACGAAATAAATGATGTATAGTGCAAGAAAACTTTAAATAAACTTAATTCATCACTCTAAGTCAACTAAATTCATTCCAAATGCATATCATTCAATCCAATTAAATTCTAATAATTATAAATCATCAATTTAATCAACATACAACACAATTGTACCATCAATTAACACAAAATTATTTTACACTTTAATTTCTCCCTAATTTAGAAATACTTAAAACCTAATTAGCTTCACTTATCTCAATTTCCAACAAGCTCTTTGAAGATTCACAAGGCTTTTCCAAATATTATAAGCTAGTTTAATGACCTAAACATCAGAACATTTCAATTAAGTTAAATTACCAAGAACCTAACCAAAATCCTTAAATTTCCCAAAATTTTATCCCTAAATTAAAAATCCCTAAATTAGAACTAAGAGCACTCACCTAATTTAGAGATTAACTGATACAAGTATTGAAGATCTTCTTCCCACCACTTCTAAAATCTCAATTTGTCATGAAATTAGAAGAAAGATCTAGAGAGAGATTTGGGAGAGTGAAAGAGCATATGAGAGAGTGAAAGAGAGTTGATTTCTGAAAATGAGAAAGTCTAGAAAAATTATACTTTAAATACTCTCCTCCTTTCTAAACTAATTAAATAAGGCATACCTAATTAATAGCCAACAGTACATTAATAATACAACTTATGTTAAAAATAAATATTTATTCTTATTTATTATTATTAAATGTCAGTTACAATATTGTTGAGTAAGTTACGATATTGTTAAGTATATGTTACTCAATTTTTAAGAGAATTAAATATTTGTTGCAATAGTGAATCGTTTGCAGAAATGGGTATATTACTTATTTATTAGGTTTTTTAATTAATAAAATACAATAATATTTTTTACAAAAAATATTATATTTATATTATTATTATTATTATCCATATACGCTCTACAATGTATTTTGGATTATATTTCTTATTTCTATGATTTAAGTATATGTAATAATAAGTTTTATATATTATGTTAATAATTAAGATTTATCTATATATATTATTATATTATGTTAATAATTAAGATTTATATATATATATATATATATATATATATATATAAATAAAAACAGAGATCCCGAAGTGGAGGACGAAATTAACGGAAGATATATTAATTAATTAATTTATTATTTGTTTATAATTTATTTATTACGATAAATTAGAATATTAGATCATTTAATTATTAAAAAATTAATAATAAGAATTAAAAGTAAATTTCTAATTTTTATTCTTAATAAATAAATAAATATATATATATATATATATATATATTATTTTAAGTTAATAGTTAAGATTAATTAGTATGGTAGATTATTAGATTAAAAAAAATAACGATGATTAATAATAAATTTTTAAATTTTATTTTTAAAATAAATAGATTGTTACTTTATTTATATATATATATATATATAATAAATTTTTAAAATTACAAGAATTGTATATAGAATTAATTCAGATAAAAATTTAAATATAAAATGAAAGAGAAAATTATGAATCATATATGTAATTATTTATATTCTACTAGGATTAGAAATGAAATATATAAATATAAAAAAATAGAAGAAAAATAATTAGGAAGAATAAAAGTAAGAAATATAGAATAAAAAATTCGTTTTAAGATAAATAGAAAAAAAAAAACGAAGTAAAAGTTTTATCACAATTAAAGAGAGTGAATAAAAAAAAAGTTAAATAAAAAAAATATTGATTAAAAGTTAAATTTATCTTAAAAAAACTAAACCTAAAGAAAATATAAACATAATTCAACACTTTTTTCTTCCTGTTTATTAGGAATAAATGATTTTTCAAGTGGGAAACTCTTTATAAGGGGATGGATACCTTGCTTTGCCTTGTCTCGTTGGTAGACATTTTCCTTTATAAGTCGTCTCTTTTGGTTATGAGTCGTCTCTTTCAAGGATCTTTAGTGAAATTGCATAGCAACTTCTTTCATAAGCAAATATTCCATGCCCACGCATACTATTTATTCTTTGCAACTACCTCTAGGATACTTTTATAAGAAGTATTTCCAGCATATTCTCTAACATATTTAATTATGTTTTTAATCCTTAAAATTTAAGACAATTATAGTTTTAGTATTTTAAATTTTTATTTTAGTTTCTCAAAATAAAAATATAATTTTTAACTTTTAAATATTAAATTTAAGAACTTAAAATAAAAAATTTTAATTTATTTTTAATCGTTTAAGAACTAAAATTATAGTTAGTAAATTAAAATTATTTTTTATTTGAGTTAATTTAATTATTATATTTTTTTATTAAATAATTAAAATATGTTTTAAGATTAAATTGTTAATTTTGGGAAAGAATGATATATATAAATATAATAACTAATAGTTTATGATTTTGAAGTTTTTTTTATTCTTTATGTATTTTTTTTTCACTGTTTAATTATTTCTGTTTTTAATTTTCTTTTCGTTTCTTTATCTTATGATAATATGAGCATATATTTATGTTTTATATTTTTTTTCCATTTTTAATATAATCACTTTTTTTTTAATTTATTTATTTATTTTAATATTAATCTTTAGAATAAATAAAAGTATATGTGATGAATAAGATCCAATTTTAATATAATAATGATGATAAGTTAACCGATACTATGCTTGATGTCTAACTAAATATATATTTTATAAATTCGAATAAAAAATGTTTCAAAAATTAATTTGACCAAACGATCTCATAAGATAAAAATTGATTTTAAATATTTTAAAATAAAAAAATATGAATCTTTATTCAAAATAAATAAATAAAATGATTTGGATTAATATAATGGAGATTATTTGCGTAAAGATGAGTTTTTTAACAAAGAATAAATTTTGATTCATTGATGGCATGATTGTAGAACTATCAAAGTCTCATGTTGATCTATTCAGAATCTAAAAAATTTGAGAGAAAAATTTTCAAAGATAAGATTTGAGGAATTCTAATTGTTAATAAGGTTGTTAACGAACCTTTATGTAAAGTCATAATTATTAACAATGTTGTTGGACCTGAATTTGGTTACTTTTGAGAAAACCTCCTCGACGTGAGAGAGGATGTTGGAGAAATCCTACATTGATTAAAAATGAGGCCAAACTACTATACTATATCAGTGAAATATAAACCTCACCTTGTGAACCGGTTTTGAAATTGTTAGATTGAACTACTTATTAATATATTGAACCTTGATTGGTAGGTTATTAGGTCTAAATTGGGCTACCTATTAATAGTTCGCAGACCTAGATTGGACTACCAATTAATAGATTATAATTTCTTTTACATGATTTGAGAAACTCTAATAGTTAACAAAGTTGTTAACAAATCGCTATGTTGAGCTTGATTGTTAGTAAGGTTGTTGGATCTAAATTAGGTCACCTATTAATGGGTTACGTTCGAGTTAAGAAAGCCTACTCGACGTGAAAGAGAATATTTGAGAAATCTCACATTGACTAAAAATGAGGATTAACTATATTTTATAAGTGAGGAGTAAATCTCACCTTGGAAACCAATTTTGAGATTTTTTTTTATATGGTATTAGAGTCAGGTTAATAAAATGTTGGAGTTAAATTGAACCACTTATTAATATAGTAAACCTTGATTGACATGTTATTGAGCCTAAATTGGATACCTCTTAATAGATTCTGATGGTTAACATAATATACCAATATATAGAGTTCTAATTGTTAATAAGGTTGTTGGACTTAAATTACGTCACCTTTTAATGGATTACGTTCAAGTTGAGAAAATATCTTTATGTGAAAAAATCTTACTTTATAAACCGATTTTGAAAATGAATTAGATTTAATAATAAATTTTTACCATTATTATAAAAAAAAATCAATTTAAAAAATAAACAAATTCTACTACATATATTAGAAAAAGCAAAAAGTGTAGACTACTTCATCAAGTAAAAAACTTACTTTTTTTTCTTTTAAACATAATTATTAATATTTTTCTAACGGTTTGCTAAATCTTATTAACACCATGTAAATAATATATATTTTTATTATCTAATTATTTATTTTTTATAAAAATTATTATTATTATTATATTATAAAAATATTTATTAAATATATATAAAATAACATTAGAATTATAATAATTTTTAAAAATTATTATTTTATTATAATTTTAAAATTTATATTTTTATGTAGATAATATTTTTTATATTCTTTAATAATTTTAATATTTACATATTAAAATTTTCATACTCAAATAATTTTTATTTAAAATTCATAATTTAATATTAATAAGAATTATTTAAAATATTTTTTTATATTATTTAACTGTTTTATATTTTTATATAAAAAAATATTATTATATTTTAAAATATTAAATAATATATATAATACAATATTAGAATTTTAATAATTTTAAAAAATTATTATTTGTTTTTATAATTATATTTTTATTTTATATAATTTTTAATATAAAAATTCTGAAAACAGAAAATGAAAATAAAAAGTAAAAGAGCCTGCATAAAATTTGGTTAACAGGGAACCGAATTTCAATCAAAATAAAATTAGGTGCATGCAGAACTTGGATATCTGAGAACTTAATAATTTGCTTCTATAAAAGATTTCAGTTTTGGAAACATTTCAGGTGTGGGACTTTACTTTGTCTATATATCCGAAAGAAAAATTAGAAGAACCCGATCAGGGTTCCACTTGAATATTTTATGGTACAAATGAAATAACAAAGGTTGAAGACAAGTGGTGGTTGTAGAAAAAGTACTTTAACTCCCAATAGAATTAATTGATCAATCGATCAATCATGTAGATGAGACTCTTCCCATTTGATGAACCTAGTCACGAATATCTTTTCATTTCCCATTGACAAAAGAGAGGTCACAGTCACTATCCAATTCCCACCCAATGTTCAGAGGAAACTTCCTCTTTAATGAAAAGTCCACAGAAACTCCTTTGTGCTCCTTACTTTTGACCCCATCTCAGCTTTGTTTTCCTCAATTCTTCTGTTTTTTCATTTGGTATCATTTCCTTGAAACTTCTGGTGAAAGTAATACAAAATTCACCCTTTAATACCGTGTATTTCAAAAACTTCCCACAGGTTTCCTAGAACTATCTCTCAAATTTCCATGAATTAATAGGGATAACTGCTAGTTGTATATATATAGCTACCACTTCATAATATCCACCCCATCCAGTATGGCTTAATTGATTTCTTGGCATTCTCTGAGCAATGACTTTCCAAGAGAAGACCATTTATCAAACCTCATTAGCCTCAATTCCCCAATACACCCTTTTAGAGTGTGTCTTAGGGCTCTGCTTTACAGTTATCACCATCCTCCTTCAACTTCCTTATGAGTACATAGACAACAACCCAGTTCCCACTATAATATTTAAGGGTCATCCAAGAACCTTCCATGCCTTTGTAATATGCATAATCTCTGCTTTCTCTGGTTCCACCAATGCACTTGTGGCGTTTAACAAGTCAAAGTTTTCTAGGTTCTGTGGGTATTATGCCATGGCTTCCATGGTCTCTGCTCTGGCCATTCTTTTATGGGCAGTGTATTGCACATGTATCAATTAGAAAGGGCTGGTGTTTGATTCCAGAACTTCTATAAGAACAAACGTGTTGTGTTCTTATCCTGAAAATTTTAGGCTTCAAGTTGTTAGTAAGCAACTGGTTTATGAGAGCCAGTAATAAAACTTGTGAGAATAATTAAATTAATTGATTGGATAAATAAACATATTAAAATTGATTATTGATAGATGTGGGAAGATAGTTGCATAAAGGTGTTCTGTTTTGTTCCAGGGATTTACGTACTTTTGGTTTCCCAGTTTTAATAATCATGTGGTATGTTCAGACTTTGAAATTTGGAACGTTTTGCAATTGACCCAATCCACTCCACCAGCATTTGCGTTGCTTATGTTTTTCTTGTTGTTATTTTTATAGTAAAAAATTACGAACAAAATTAACACAAGTATCTTATTTATTTTATTTTCAGAAAATAAAATATAAAATAGAAAAATAATAAAATTATTTTAAAAAACTATCTTAATTCATATAATCTGTATTTATATCTTTTTGTAAATACTTTCACAGTAATAATAATAACAGCGCAAGTTATTTTCATCTCTCTTTTTTGTAGTTCACTTTTCTTTTCCATGTAAATATTTCCTGTGCGTCAACTTTCGTTTTCGTGTGAATATTTGTACCAGTTCAATTCTTCATGCAAGGATAAAATCTTGTGTCGAATCTAAGATGGTATCAGAGCTCTTTCTTTGAAGACCTCTGCTGTGCACTCTCCCTTCTCTTTTTTGTCCATTCTTTTATTTTCTCTTTCTCTTTTTTCTTTTTACCATGGCAGATGAACATTCTGTAAGTAGCTACTTATACCTTCATCCCAGTGAAAATCCTGCCACTACTTTGGTCTCCCCCGTTCTTGACTCCAACAACTATCATTCTTGGAGTAGATCTATGATCACTGCCCTAAGTGCCAAGAACAAGATTGATTTCATCAATGACAACCTTCTTCAACCCGCAAAGACTGACAGTAACTATCATGCATGGAATAGATGCAATAATATGGTGGCTTCTTGAATTATACATTCTGTGTCCCCTTCCATCAGGCAAAGTATAATATGGATGGATATGGTAGTAGATATATGGGATGATTTGAAGACAAGATATTCTCAAGGTGACCTCCTTAGGATTTCTGACTTACAGTTGGAGGCAGCATATTTAAGTCAAGGAGACCTTAGTCTTATAGAATATTTCACCAAGATGAGAATCATCTGGGACGAGCTGGAAAATTTTTGTCCCGACCCTACCTACACCTGTCAACCCAGATGTTCTTGCACCATGATCAAGACTATGCTATAAAGGAAACAAGAAGACCAAGCTATGCAATTTTTCGTGGCTTAAATGAGCAGTATAGCAACATTAAGTCGCATATGTTACTTATGGATAATGTTCCTCCCATCACCAAAATCTTCTCCTTTGTTGCCCAGCAAGAGAGACAGTTCGGAAACAATTCCCTCATCAACAGTATTAGAAACACTAACCCTGTTATTTCTTCTCCAATAAGTTGTTCCTATTGCAGCAGAAAAGGGCACAAAGAAAGTACATGTTATAGGAAGTACGGTTTTCCATCTAACTTGGACAACAAGAATTTCAAAAATAAAAAGATTTGCTCTTATTGTGGGAAGCCTGGACACACCATCGAGATTTGCTTTCGTAAACATGGTTACCCACCCGGCCACCGTTTCTATACTGGGAAAAATGTCCAAATCAATAATGTAGATATCCAAGATGAAGATGTTCCTAATAATAAACATCAAGATGACACTGATATGCTGATCTCCACTCAGCAATATCAGGCACTTATGTCCCTTTTATAGAATTCAAATAACAATAGTGCATCCAATCCAACACCATTAAACCAAATTGGATCCATCACCACTCAAAATTCTTCTACATCAAGTAATACACTAACCTCAAAATCTCATTCTTCTGCTTGGATTATCGATTTAGGTGCCACGGACCATGTATGTAATTCTCTATCTGAATTCACTTTTTACACATCCATCAAGCCTATTGATGTTAAACTCCCTACTGGTCACCACATTGTAGCCACGCATGCTGGTACTGTCAAAATCAATGATAAGCTCTTTCTGCAAAATGTCCTATACATACATGCATTTCATTTCAATATAATTTCCATTTTTAAACTTACTGCCACATCAAATTATGAATTTATATTTTCTAACTCATATTGTATCTTACAGGACAAGATATCCAAAGGGAAGATTGGTTTAGTTAAAATGCATGATGGTCTTTACATTCTTGATAAACCTGTTGACAGCTACCCATCTATTCTTTATGCTTCTGTTGAACCTCACTACACTAAAAAATCTATTGATCTTTGACACTCTAGATTTGGACATCCTTCAATTGAAAGACTTAAAATCATGAAATCCTACTATCCTCACATCTCTTACAATAAAGATTTTGTTTGCAATGTATGTCCCCAAGCTAAACAAAGAAAATCTGTTTTCTCTTTAAGTGATTCCAACACCTCTAATGCTTTTGAATTGTTGCACATTGATATTTGGGGACCGTGCCCTACTGATTCTATGTTTGGACACAGATATTTCTTGACCATTGTTGATGATTATACTCGATTTACTTGGACTATTCTTATGCATGCTAAATCTGACACACGAAACTGCATAATCAATTTCATACACCAATATGAAAATCAATTTGATTGCAAAATAAAAACTATCAGGACTGACAATGGAGTTGAGTTTCTAATGATAGATTTTTTCAATACCAAAGGCATAGTTCACCAAACTACCTGTGTTGAAACTCCCCAACAAAATGGCATTGTGGAGCGCAAACACCAGCACATCATGAACGTCACCCGGGCCTTACTTTTCCAATCCACTCTTAGCATGAAGTTCTGGTGCTTTGTTGTTCCTTATGCAGTTCACCTTATCAATCGTATCCCTACTCCTTTTTTAAATAACATTTCCCCTTATGAAAAATTACATAACAAGATCTGTGATATCTCTGATTTACGTGTGTTTGGTTGTTTGTGTTACACTAATACTCTCACCAATCATCGTACCAAACTGGACGCCCGTGCCACACTAAGTATTTTTCTGGGTTTTAAACCCAACACCAAAGGTTACGTCTATCTCAATCTAAGTAATCATAAAATTGAAACATCCACAAATATTGTCTTCCACGAAAATCATTTTCCTTCTACCGACACCAAGGAAACTAACACTGACAATATTTCTCTCCCTATTAATAATAATAATAATTACAGTAGCTTTGATGATGTGTCACCCATACAAAATAATCAAAATATTTTTTATAATATCATTACCATTCGTAGGTCTGCACGTAATAAAAGAACACCCTCATATCTGCAAGATTATCAAACAAATACTATTTTCTCAAATAAATATCCTATTTCTTCTTTCATTTCTTACGAATCTATCTCCCCATCTTTTCGCAATATTATATTATCCATCAGTTCTAATAAAGAGCCAACAAGTTACAGAGAAGCTTCTCAGGAACAACACTGGATTCAAGCCATGCATGAAGAATTAACTGCCCTTAAAGCTAATAATACTTGGATTTTAACTACTTTACCTCCTAACAAATCTATTATAGGGTGTAACTGGATTTACAAAGTTAAACATAATTCAGATGGTTCCCTCGCCAGACACAAAGCCAGGCTCGTGGCGAAAGGTTACACCCAATGTGAAGGGTTAGATTTCCTGCACACCTTTTCTCTTGTAGCCAAGCTCACAACTCTCCGATTGCTCCTAGCCTTAGCTGCTGCTAACCAGTGGATACTTAAACAACTGATGTCAATAACGCCTTCCTCCATGGTGATCTCGACAAAGAAGTATACATACAGCTTCCACCGGGTTTATAGTCAACTGCACCAAACCAAGTATGTAAACTCTAACGATCTATATATGGCCTTCGACAATCCAGCCGACAATGGTACATGAAACTATCCTCATTTTTACATTCTCATGGTTACATTCATTCTATGGCTGACAATTTTTTATTCTTAAAAATATCTGACAAAACTACAACTGCTCTCTTAATATATGTGGATGACATTCTCCTTACTGGCAATAATTCTTGTGAAATTCAACACATAACTGAGCTTCTTGACAAAGAATTCCACATCAAAAATCTTGGCGATCTCACATATTTTATAGGTCTTGAAATTGCTCGCAACAAGTCTGGGATCCATCTCTCTCAACGTAAATACGTCCTTGACCTCCTCACTGAAATTGGCATGATCAGCTGCGCCCTTGCTCCCCTGCTCCCACACCCATAGTCACCACTTCCAAATTCTCTAATGATCATGATATTCCTCTCAATGACAATGAAATCACTTCGTATAGAAGACTTATAGGAAGATTGATTTACCTCACCAACACGCGTCCAGACATCACTTATGCTGTGAATCATTTGAGCCAATTTGTTTCATCCCCTACCACTAGTCATTGTCATGCTGCCTTCCGCATTCTTCGTTACTTAAAGACTGTTCCTGCTCATGGGATTTTCTTCACCAGTAACAATATCACTCAAATTAAAGCTTTCAGCGATTCCGATTGTGCCACCTGCCTAGAAACTCGAAAATCCGTAACTGGCTATTCAATCTTCATAGGTGAATCTATAGTTTCCTAGCGTTCAAAGAAGCAGACTACCGTTTCCAAAAGCTCATCTGAGGCTGAATATCGCGCCCTAGCTACCACTACCTGTGAGATCCAGTGGCTCGAACATCTCCTTCGTGATCTTTGCGTTAATCTTACATCTCCTGCAATCATCTATTGCGACAATCAATCTGCCATTCAAATCACTTCGAATCAAGTCTTCCACGAACGCACAAAATACATTGACATCGACTGCCACATTGTTCGTGAAAGAGTTAATTAAGGATTGATCAAATTACTTCCTGTCAGTTCCAGTCTCCAGCAAACATCCTGACGAAACCACTTCCTCCTCGCACCTTCAAATTCTTTTATCGCAAGTTGAGAATGCAGCTTGAGGGGAGCTGATAGAAACATGATATTATGCAGTTCCTTCCTGGCACTATTCACCTCTATTTATCCCTATTTTTTCTTTCTGTTTTACTGTTACAATAATTTTCTATTTCTCTAACAGTCATCTCCCTCCTTTTCTTCCTGTATTTATACCCTTTTGTAAATACTTTCACAGCAGTAATAATATCAGCGCAAGTTATTTTCATCTCTCTTTTTAGTAGTTCACTTTTCTTCTCCATGCAAATATTTCCTGTGTGTCAACTTTTGTTTTCGTGTGAATATCTGTACCAGTTCAATTCTTCATGCAAGGATGGAGTCTTACGTTGAATCTAAGAGGTAGTTTAAAAATTTAAGAAAATTTTAACAATTCTCCATCTTGACTTGAATTCAAAAACAAAAAAACACAATCTCTTCTACCAACACACCTGAAGAGCCTCATGCTATGCGAACATTCAATAAGTTCAAGTAATACTTAAACTTTTCTGAAAACAAAGGTTTAGTCAACATATTAGCTGGATTATCTATAGTAGTTATCTTTTCTATATGTTTTGATCTTTCATGATAGACTGAATTTTTAGCCAAACACAAAGCACTTTGACTATCACAATAAAGAACACGCCTTTGCAAATCTAATCGCATACTATCAATAAGACCTTGTAGCTATATACCTTCTTTAACCCCTTCTGCTAATGACATATACTCTGCTTCAGTGTTAGACAAAGCAACAGTAGGCTGAAATATTGCTTTCCAACTTATAGGACATCCATAAAGGGTAAAGATATAACATGTCAATGACCTCCTCTTCACAAGTTCTTCACCATAGTCAGAATCTGCATAGCTAACAAGTCCACTACCAATTTTATTAGAGTCATAAACTAAATAGATATCACTAAAACCTTTTATATACCGCATAATCCACCTTACTACCTCCCAGTGAGCTTTCCTAGATTACTCATAAATCTACTTACCACACTAACAACATGAGCCAAATCTGGTCTAGTGCAAACTATAACATACATTAGGCTTCCAACAACACTAGAATAAGGGATACCACTCATATACTCTTTCTCTTTACGGTATTAGGAATTTTGCTAGCATCAAGTTTACAATACAATGTGCTGCCAAATGAGTACTTATTGGCTTAGAATTCTCCATTTGAAAAGAACGCAACAACTTTTCAATGTATTTCTTCTGAGATACATAAAGTAAACCTGCATTTCGGTCTCTCCAAATTTCCATGCCTAAAATCTTCTTGGCTGCACCCAAATCCTTTATATCAAATTCACTGCTCAACATCTCTTTGAGATCATTAATTTCAGCCTTGCTCTTGGCTGCAATTAACATGTCATCTACATATAGCAACAAATAAATATAGGACCCATTTGCCAACTTTTTGCTGTAGGGACAATTATTAAACTGATTGTGAACAAAATTATAAGAAATCATAACAACATCAAACCTCTTGTTCCATTGCTTAGGACTCTGTTTCAAACCATACAAAGATTTTTTCAACAAGCACACATAGTTCTGCTTTTTAGCCTTAAGAAATCCTTCTGGTCATCTAGATTTCCATACAAGAAAGCAGTCTTCACATCAAGTTGTTCCAACTCCAAATTTAAAGTACTCACCAAAGCTAAGAGAACTCAAATAGTTTTATGCTTTACCACAGACAAGAATACTTCACGGTAGTCTATCCCTTCTTTCTGTAAAAAAACTCTTTGCCACAAGCCTTGCCTTGGATCTAGGTGGTTCAACTCTAGAAATTCCCTCTTTCTTCTTGAACACCTATTTGCACCCTATTGGCTTCACACCTTTTGGTAGTGGTACTAAGTCCCATGTATGATTTTTCTAAAGTACTGCATCTCTTCATTAATGGCGAATAACTAATCAGATGCTTCTTTACTTTGAATTGCCTCCTTATAGGATTAGACTTATCAGAATCAAGATTTTCACCCACTACTAAGGCATAAGCAACAAAGTTAGTATCAATAATGTTGACTTTGTGATTTCTCTCCTTGTTCTCCTTTTTGCTATACTTTGTGGCTCATCCTATATTTCACTGACTTGATTTACAAGATTCAAATTTTCCTTGACTGAATCATTAATCTCAATCTCCATCTTTTGATGAACTCCCTAATTTGAATCTTTATCATCTGCAACATTTTTAACCTCTTCTTTTTGCCCAAACATAACATACTCATCAAAAGTGACATCTCTACTGATAACAAACTTTTGTGTCCTATTTCTTTCAGTACACCACAATCTATATCCTTTAACACCTGTAGCATACCCAAGAAATATATATTTCATTGCTCTAGACTCTAATTTTCCATCACTGACATGAGCATAAGCACGACAACCAAATATACGCAAACCAGAATAATCAACAGGCTTACCAGACCATACTTCCCGGGAAGTCTTTAACCTAATTGTAGTAAATGGAGATCTATTCACCAAATAACAAGCAATGTTAACTGCTTTAGCCCAAAATTGTTTTGGAAGATTAGCATTTAGTTGCATGCAACGAGCACGTTGTAGAAGTGTTTAATTCATCCATTCAGCAACACCATTCTGTTGTGGGGTATATTGCATTATACGATACCTCACTATACCTGCTTCTTTGCAGTCATCATCAAATGGTGCATTGCAAAACTCTAAACCATTATTTGTTCTCAGAGTTTTAACTTGTTTACAAGTTTGCTTTTCAACCATAGTCCTCCACTCCTTAAACCGCTCAAACATTTTATCCTTAGTCTTCAGAAAATACAGTCAAACCTTCCTAGAGTAGTCATCAATAAATGTCACAAAATGCTTGCAACCACCATGGGACTCTATTGGAGAAGGACCCTATAAATCAGAATGAACATATTGTAGAATTTCTGTAGAAGTATGCTTGTCATGACTAAATTTAAGTCTGCGTTGCTTGCCCATAACATAGGACTCATAGAACTTTAATTTTCCAGTCACTGCTTCCCCTAACTTGCTCAACTTTATAAGTCCTCTTTCACTCATATGCCCCAATCTTTGATGCCATAACTCTGTCTTATCCGTTTGCTGCTCTAAGGAATGAGATACTGACATTGTTCCCCCAACAAAACTACTTATCATGTTATAATACCATGCTTCAATCTTCCTTTCATTACAATCAATTTATCTAATGTACCAAATAAAATCAAATTCTTTTTCAAACCAGGAACATACCAAGCATCAAGCATTCTAACAATGTCGTCATACATCTTTATCCGTACAAATCCACCTCCTTTCACACTAAGCTCCTCATCATCTCCTAACTTCGCATTGCCATTCCATTCTTTAAATGAAGTGAACAATGCTCTCTGAAAAGTCATGTGATAAGAGGCACCAGTGTCCATTACCCATGTATCTACACAACCAATAGTACAAACTGCAAAACATCTCTGCCATCTCCTTCATCTAAAGGATCGCCACAAGCAACAGATGCATTGGCTTTATCTTGCTTTTTTTTCAACTTTGGACAATTCTTCTTCATGTGCCCTTTTTTCTTACAGTAATGACATTTCACTTTTTTATATTGAAGCGCGAACTAGAACGTGAATGACTCTTTCCATGCTTCTGCTCTGCCTCTGCTAACGGTTAAACTTGCATTGTCTACATTAGAATAAAAAACTCTCCTTTTTAATTCTTTAGACTGCATACCATCCTTAACGTGGTTAACAGAAATACTATCTCTACCATACAACATAGTATCAACAAAATGCTCATATGATTTTAGCAGGGAGCATAACAAAATAATAACTTGATCCTCATCCTCAATTTTAACCCCGACACCCTGAAGATCCAGCATAATTTGATTAAAATTGTCAAGATGATATCTGACTGACATATTTTCTATCATCTGTATGGTATATAGACGCTGCTTCTAGTACAACTGATTGGTCAATGATTTCTTTTGAAATCTTTCTCCAAGTTTGTTCCACATTCCCGCAGCCGTCTTCTCTTCAACCACCTCTCGCAAAACCTTATCAGTCAAACTTAACAAAATCATATTATGCGCCTTTTCTAACATCTCCTTTTGTTCTTCTGTCAGAGTTCCTCGCCCTCTAACGCCGCTGCACATCCTTACCAAAACTGCCTTCATCTTCAATTTCCACTAAGCGAAATCATTTGATCCATTGAATTTCTCAACATCAAATTTATATAAAGACATTGCGATAACCAGTCCTAGAAAACCTAGAGCTCTCATACAAATTGTTATAACAAGAGGCAAATATAGGGAGAATGTAAAAGAAGAAGAACTTAGAATTTGACGTAGTTCTGTTTAGTGTAAAAAATTACGTACAAAATCAACACAAGTATCCTATCTATTTTGCTTTCAGAAAATAAAATACAAAATAGAAATGTAACTTCCAGTAACTTAATACATATAGGTACTTTAAAAATTCAAGACAATTTCAACAGTAGAAATGGAGAAAAACACAAGATACACACAAATATAGAAAATGATCAAAATAACAACTTAATCTCTTTATTGAATAAATAAATTTTATATACAAAGAGAAGCTAACGAAAAAGAAAGCAGCCATAACAAACCAACTTCCTTACTATAGAATGTAAAAACATAACTAATTATAACTAAGAGCCTCGTTACTGGGAATGAATGTTCATCATTTCTAACATGGAACAGAGAGATGTGCAAAGCATGACAAAGGAAGATTTTTGGTGAAAGTGTCAACAATATGCATGGATGAGAATATTAACAATCTACATTATCTATTCATATTTATTCCTAATCATTCATAATTATTTTTTCTTTAATTATTTAACTTAATTTTATAAAATTTTTTATTTTATTTAACCAAATAATTAAATTATATATATTTATTTATTTATAAAAAATAAGATGTTATATTCTAAATAATAATTCCATATACCCAACCTGTTAATTACTTTAAAAGACTCTTTAAATTATTATAATATTTAGAAATATTCTTTTCTTTTTGGAATGAATATATTGTAAAAAATATCAAATTAAAAATAATTTTGTTTTTACGTTGTAGTTGGACAAAATATTTATAATTTAAAAAAATTCAAATGTAATAAATTTTAATTACTCTAATTTTAAATTATTTAATTTTTTATTTATTTGAATAAAATAATTTAAATTTATTAAATTTTAATATTTTTATTTGGATTAAATATTTTGATAATTATTAAATATTAAAATTATCATTACTAAATTTGTCAATTTGACTTAACTCACAAGACTTAATCTTTATAAATGTGGGTTAAGTCAAGTCAAGACAAGTAATGAAAGACTGGATTGAGTTGTGCTGGGCAAAATTGAATTTATTTGAGTCGTGTTAGGTTTATTCAGGTCAAATTATGTCAACTCAGACTAGACTAGGTCAAGTTAGGTTGAAATGAGTTGGTTCAGGTTGAGTTAGGTTGGTTCAAGTTGAGTTAGGTTGGTTCAAGTTGAGATAAACTTGGTCGGATAAGATGAGGCTTGTAAGGACACAATGTGAGTTAGTTCTAGAGAGACAATGAGTTAAATGATGAAGGGTGAAATTGTTTAGTAAATTTTTAAAAAAGGA
The DNA here is from genome assembly GCA_016859785.1 of Macrotyloma uniflorum. Lineage (NCBI taxonomy): Eukaryota > Viridiplantae > Streptophyta > Magnoliopsida > Fabales > Fabaceae > Macrotyloma > Macrotyloma uniflorum. Next base: position 2,778,532 of record BDMB01000021.1, on the reverse strand, counting down.
CTATAAATAGAAAAGCTAAACCTTTCAACTTTCATTATTTTAAAATTATTATCTCTCTAAAACTTCTTTTTCTATAAACCCTCTCTACCTTCTCTCTAATCTTTCTCCCTCATTTTTCATCATTTCCAAGATCCAAGGGTACCAAACTGAAGCTTGTGAGGAGTAGATCATTTCTAACCGATTGGAACTTTGATTTGGGTAAGTTTTCCTAACTCAAAATCTCTTTTGGCCAAATTGTCCTTGGGGTTGCATGTGGACCAAATCTGTTTCCATGTGTCATTTTCTTCCTCCAAATTACTCTATGCTAGCTTAGGTTCTCAGTGGTGTGTTTGGATTGTGAAACAAGTAATTGGATAGCTAGTTAGAGCACTTGGGATTTTGTTCTGTGGAGTGGAGTGCAAAGGCAGTTTTAAAGTGGTAAGGGAAGTTAGTCTAGGTTTAGACTTTTAGAATTTGGGGAAAACTTGAAATTTGGAACCTTACATGTGACTGTCTTTGAATTTGTGTCTGTTGGAATGAATCTGCTTAATGGGGTTTATGGGCTATGTCGTTATTCTGTCCAATTGAGTTGCTAAATTGTGACCTTGTGGTTACAGTATAATTTTGAATGATTTCGCGAACTTGGAAATTGTCAGTTTGAGATGTAATATATGCAATAATTATGGTTCAAATCATTGGTGTGGAATTCAATTGTTGAAATTTAGTTGAATTATTGAATCTAATATATTTTGAAGGAGTGAAATGAGACTGTGTTGATCTGGATAATGAAAGGAAAATTGGATTTTGCTTGTATGTAACTATGCTCTTTGATTAAATGACTTTTTTACTTGCTTGGTGAATGAGTAAAGAGTAGATGGATTGTTTGAGTTTGTAATTGTATCCTATTTGGGCTTTACTTTGTGTTTAAATTGAGAATGACATAAAATTCAATTTTGTGTGAATCCTGTTTTGAATTCTTGAATCTAATATATTTTGAATTGGTGTGTGATCAAGTGCAATGGAACTAATTTGGATTTTTAGAAAAATCTACATTGAATCATTGACCCTCAATTTATAAAAATAGTCCTAAATGGACCCTTTTTAAATTGGATTTTGCTTGTATGTAACTGTGCTCTTTGATTAAATGACCTTTTCACTTACTTGGTGAATGAGTAAAGAGTAGATGGATTGTTTGAGGTTGTAATTGTATCTTGTTTTGGCTTTACTTTTTGTTTAAATTGAGAATGACATAAAATTCAATTTTGTGTGTATTCTGTTTTGAATTCTTGAATCTAATATATTTTGAATTGGTGTGTGATAAGTGCAATGGAACTAATTTGGATTTTTAGAAAAATCTACATTGAATCATTGACCCTCAATTTATGAAAATAGTCCTAAGTAAACCCTTTTTAAATTGGATTTTACTTGTATGTAACTGTGCTCTTTTATTAAATGACCTTTTCCCTTGTTTGGTGAATGAGTAAAGAGTAAATGGATTGTTTGAGGTTGTAATTGTATCTTGTTTTGGCTTTACTTTGTTTTTAAATTGAGCATGACATAAAATTCAATTTTGTGTGGATCTTATTTTGAATTCTTGAATCTAATATATTTTGAATTGGTGTGTGATCAAGTGCAATGGAACTAATTTGGATTTTTAGAAAAATCTACATTGAATCATTGACCCTCAATTTATGAAAATAGTCCTAAATGGACCCTTTTTAAATTGGATTTTACTTGTATGTAATTGTGCTCTTTGATTAAATGACATTTTCCCTTACTTGGTGAATGAGTAAAGAGTAAATGGATTGTTTGAGGTTGTAATTGTATCATGTTTTGGCTTTACTTTGTGTTTAAATTGAGAATGACATAAAATTCAATTTTGTGTGGATCTTATTTTGAATTCTTGAATCTAATATATTTTGAATTGGTGTGGGATCAAGTGCAATGGAACTAATTTGGATTTTTAGAAAAATCTACATTGAATCATTAACTCTCAATTTATGAAAATAGTCCTAAATGGACCCTTTTCAAATCCCTAGCAGTGTCTAAAAGGAAAATTGGGTCAAAGGATTTAAGGTTGATTTTCTGCAGAATTCAAGTCTGCGTAAAATCCTTTAAGCAGATCGAGAGTTGCTAAGTAAACTGACTCTGACCTAAAATAGTGAAATTTTTGTGCTTTGATATATGTGATAGAGATGTGTTGTGAAATTTATTAATGATATTTATGTTGGTATGAGACTTTGGTACTCCTATTCAGGAGAGTTTGATTTTATGTTATGAGCATAATGTTGTTAATGAAGTGTGTATGGATTTAGGGATATTTTATAGGGTATTTAGACCTTAACGACTCTCTAAGTCACGTAGACTAAGATTGTCATGTGGTGAAAGTCGATGAATGTCTTACCAATTATCTTTATGATAGTTGGTGAGACTACCCTGATATGAGATGAGTGTGATGATGTTTTGTGGATGATCCTGTAGTGAAAAAGACTCAGTAGTCGGCCGGTTAAGCCCGTGGTCCTAGAATATATATTAAGTGCTAGTACTAGATATCCGAAATTCATACAGTCTTTCGAAAGACGTCAGTCTTGATTGTGAATGTGTTTGAAATGTATAAAGTCTTCACTAGCTTACGCTTTTTCGTTCTCTTTTGTGTGTTTGTGAATCTGCTATGATTGTATTATTTACACGTGAATAGATAATAGGGTAGGTGGTGATTCTTCGGTAGAAAGGAAATAGCTTAGCATGAAGATAAATATACAAATTTTAATAATATAATATTAAATATTTGTATTATTCTTTTTTGAAAAAGAAAAAAAAATGTAATAGAAATATATTTATATTTGCTTGCTTGATGCATGAACTGAATCTATTAGAGTAAGTAGTTATTTTAAATATGTTATATAGTACTTGCACATATAGGTACGATACTTAGAATAAATTTATTTATCTTTAGTAGATTATATTTTGGGGATGTTTCAAGACTTATCTGAGTTAAGTCAAACTTATCTAGACCAAGTAAAATTAGGATAAGTTAAGGTAGGTTGGATAAAAAGAAATTAAGTTCAACCAAATTATACCAAGTTGGATTAGATTTAATTGGCCTAAATCATACTTATGTATGTTGGATTAGACTCATCTAGATTGAATCAGATTAAGTCATATTAGATTGGAGTATATCAAGTTGGATCAAGACAAATAAAAATAAATCTAATTAAACTTAACTACATTATATTCTCATAATTAAAAAAATATTATAATTAAATAATAAAAATATTTAAAATTATGTTCACACTTTTAATAATATATAATTTTAATATTTTAAATTAAAATAATATATAATTTTAATTTTTAATAATATTAAAAATTTAAATATTAGAATAACATATTTATTAAAATCTTTAAACATGTAAACGTTAATAATTTATCTCATTGTCATTTAATATTTTTTTTTAATTTTTTTATTAAAATTATTTATAAATTAATATTGTACTTATATAATATTTAATAATTATTATAACTTTATTAATTTATTATATAATATATTTTAAGACAACATATTTATTATAATTATATTTGAGTTTTAAAATAAAAATAATAAATTTTTAATAAAAAAAATAAATTAAATTAAAATTATAAAAATTAATCTAAATTAAATTATTTAAATTGAATTAATTTTTTTTATTTTAAACTTTCGTATAATTTTTATATTTAATTTAAATATATTTTTAATAAAAATAAATCTGTATCAAATTCACATCATACAATGTATATATAAATAAATAAAAAATTATATTTTATATTTCTTTAAAATTCTAAAATCCATATTATAATTATAGGATTAACGTAATTAAATTTGAAATAAGAAATATTTTCAGTTAAAATATCAGTATTGATATTGTGTTAAGGGATTTTAGGGAAGTTGAACAAGCATGTGTATGACTTATTATATCATGTGTTTAATTAAGAATAAAAAAATATTAATATTATCATATGTTTATATAAATATTATTTATTTTAAAATAAAAATGATGAAAATTATGAATTGAATTTTAAAATATGATTTTTTTTATTTTTAAATCTTTGTAATGACGGGAAAGAACCACATCTAATAAAATATGCAAAAACCAAGATAAATTGGGAGGCGTGCGTGACTAAGAAGCAAAACGAGCGTGTTAGGAAAACAAAATCCAAGATTCAAACAACCAAACATCTTCGCATTTTGAGTTGACCCATCCGTCGTATGGTTTTCTGGAATTTTCAGGCTTTTCTTTTTCCTCTATGCTCGTGAGCTTCAACGGCTTCGGTTTCGATTCGATAAATTCCTCTTGTTTTATGGAGGTAGGGTTCAGTTTCTCAATTTCTTTTCCCCAATTTTCTTGAATTTGGTCGATTCGACACTTGTTTACCCTTTTCACTTCAGCCTTTTCTTGCTCTTTAATTAGGGTTTTCTTCTGGTTGCTAGAACGTTAGAGTGGAGTATTGGCTGTAGGGTAACGGATAGTGTGTGGAATGCGTGAGTGGCGATCATGCATGCATTGCTTGTTATTTTGTTTGGATGAAGTATTTGCGTGAATTATTTGTTTTTCTGTTATGGATATTGGGTATTGGAGATCTTTTGCTGAATAACTATCTGTGGGTGGATGTGATTCTTGGTGTTCAGGTAGATAGATGACGGGAAAACGCGTCTCAGGAGAGCACTTTCAGCCCAAGACTTGTTCTGGGAAAAAAGAGGATTTTAAAAATATTGTCGTTATTGATGTAGATAATGATCAAGTTGATGAGGTGGTGATCATAGATTACCCTGAGTTCATGTCTAAGTCACATGGATCTGGTGCTCCTAGTAGAGACAGGGTACGTACGCCGCAGAGTGTAATCAGCATTGATGATGACGATGATGAAGAGAGTGATGATGCGGAGATTCCTGGAGTTGCTGCTGGAGGTGTTGGGGAGTTGGATAGCGATGCCTCCTCTAGCAAAAGGTCTTCTCCTGGCCCAAGTGGCGTGCGGAATTCTAGGCACATAGATGTTGATAAATGTGGTTTGTGTGAAAAGAAGTCTGAATCTGATGACCTAAAAAACAGGAAAGCAGGCAATGCAGAGGGTACCGGAAGAAATCGTTACGGTTTGGATGGGTCTGAAAGTGAGTCATCAGATAGTGATTGCTCTGATTGTGAACTCATGGATCGTGAACAGTGGGAAAAGATTTCAGTAAAGAGAAAGCGCACTGTGTTTAATGACCAAACTTGTTATGATGAGCATGCTAGTTCTTCTGGATTACATTTCAACAATAATGTATACATTGATATTGATGAAGAAAATAGGAGCGGAGAGAATGCTGGAGGCACAACTTATTTTGGTCCCACTAATGATAAATATGTTAAGGAGAATCAATCTTCCTTTTCTGCTAAGGATGAGAGTCAAGTAGATGGGAATTGTTTCAATCTTGGAGCAGAAAACTCTTGCAAGAATTCTTATAAGAAAGCTGAGTGGGAAACTTTTAAATCTTCTTTGTTTGAATTCACAGAGGAGGAAATGCAATCATTGCATCGAAGTTGTGAAATTGAGCACGGGAAAAGTACAAGAAGCAAAGAAATTGCATCGCAGTGTGCCTCTGTTGATGAAAGAAATGTTAATTGTGATGGGCCTGCTTATAATGATCAAAACTGTGGCCTAACTAGCACTACTTCTGATGAGAGAGATATAATTAATGAAAGAGAAAAGCTTAAGGAGACTGATGAATATAAACAAGCAATGGAAGAGGAATGGGCTTCTAGGCAGCTACAATTGCAAATTCAGGTAATACACGTATCCCATTGTTTAAATATTTTATGCCCATGTTTGGGTAAGAGGCTTATGAAAAGTTATTGAATAAGAGCTTATGACTGTAGTGCTAGTGTTATAAGCACTTGATTTAGTAGATCTATTTTGATAGGATAAGCATAAGAAAAAGACTTACGACCTTCTAATAAGCTATTTTAGCTAATTATGTTAAGTTTCAAAAATAAGATGAATGTCGGTTGTATTCAAGTATGCATAACTCATAAGCCTCTTTCACTTTCTCAATCCAATGGCTTGAATTTTAAGCCTAGGTTGGGGGAAGCTCTTGCAAATGCGCCCCCTGTTTCAGTTGATGCCCTTAGACATTGGTTATTTAAACATGGTTGTGCAACCTTTAAGATAAGTAGTGCTTATTTTCAACAGTTTGTAACTCATAAGCCACTTTCACCAGCTTAATCAAATGGCTTGAATGTTTAGCCTAGGTGCTTATATGATAAGATAAGCCAAATAATTTTGGGGGAAGCTCTTCCATGTGCCCCTTCTATCACTTTCAATTTATTATCCTAGATACCTTGTCTCTTCAAATGTGTGTGCTTAGTTAGTGATCTCACATGTTGAGGAGGGGAAAATTGGTTTTGCAACTTTAGATAAGCTTCACAAATAAGCTAAAAGAAGCATATATATAGTTAGAAGGGGGATTATGACTTAGAAACCCCTTCGCTAGCTTAGTCAAATGCTTTTTCAGCTGAAGAAGTGCTTATATGTTAAGATAAGCCTAAATAAACTCAACAGATTCTCTTCCTTCTGCCCTCTCTATCTCTTTCAATTTATGCCCTTAGATGTCTTTGCTCTTGAAAATGTGTGCCTAGTTCTCACAAGTTGATGAGGGGCCAATTAATTGTGTAAATGCCAATTCCCTTTAAATGTCTTATTTATTGTTTAGAGAGATCTATCTTTACATTTTAAGCTTTTGTTGGTGTTGGAGTTTAGGTTTAGTGCATGTTTGGACGAGTTTATTTAGGGAAATAGCCACTTATATTGTGTAAGCTCTCTGACGAAGCTGCCAAAAATCCGCTGATTATTTTCTCAAAATCAGCTGAACCAAAACTTGCTGCAAAGAAAAACTGCTTAGGGAATATAAGGAACACTCAGTGTGGATCAGAGATGCATAATAGTCATCATATCTGTAATTTTATTTAAGGAACACCAGGAAAAAGACCATATACGTTACATGATGTCAAAGCAAAACACCTAATCTTCCAAATTGAGTGTTGTTGTGCCAGAGAAACCTTAAAAATGCCAGAGTTTTGCTTTAATCAAATGCTACAAAGTGTGGAATTACTTTAGTATAATCTCTTGTCTCCGTAACTGGATCATTATATGCTGTGCTTCTGAAATTGAATAAATGGACTTTCCAGTAATAATCTTTTAGGTTACTGGGTACAGCTGTTTTTGAATGAAGGACCATGGTTCAGAAGTCTTGACTTACCAACCTTGTTTTTAATTTTTAGTGGATATATGTTGCTCGGTCTAGTTTACATTTCCTTTGAAAATACCAATCTGCATTGTTGATGTTTTTTTCATTTTTTTTATTGTTATAACAAGTCAATCGGTTGTGGTTTAGGGGGCATTTGGAAGACCTTTTAAAGAGCTTATTTGAGCTTACGAATATGGTTTATGACTCATAACTTTGTTTTAACTTCTTTCAATATGTTTCTGATGAAGCTTGTCAAAATGAAACCTTAGGTTATTTCAGTAGTATATTTCATGGTAAAATTTAATACAGAAGTTATGATTTGATAATCTTTGGTCACTTCTACCTTATGGAATTTAGTTCTTACACCCAAACACTCTTTACATTTTGGATGTTGCTCATTTAGTGCAGTATACATGGTTTATATATGCTGCTTTGGGCAACTTGCTATCATCATTATGATGTTATCATGTAATTCCTTTTACTGAGATTATATGTGCTTGTTCTTTTACAGGCAGAGGAAGCACAGATATTACGCAAAAGAAGAAAGGCTGAAAAGCGCCTACTGGATATGCAAAGAAGGCAAAAAGAACGCATTGAAGAAGTGAGAGAGACCCAAAAGAAGGTTGCAATTATTTCTTTAATCTATACTGAAACTGATTCCTATGCAAATTATCCTTCACTTTACCTTGTAGAAATTAATTTCCCCTTTTAATTATGTTTGACCATTTGAAAGTCTCCTTTGATGCTCATTGTGGACATAATAGAAATCAAGGAAATTTTTAGTAACTGATCATTTTTCTTTCCAATCTGGCATATAATGCCAAATTCAGGATGAAGAATTTATGAACCTGAAAGAGAAATTGCGGGTTGAAATACGGAAGGGGCTTAATCATTTGGAGATGGAATGCCATGATATGACGTCACTGCTTCGTGGCCTAGGAATACATGTGGGAGGAAGCTTTATCCCTTCGCCCAATGAGGCAAGTTGTGTTTATATATTGTTTTTTCAATAATATATCATTCTCTATCTCACTTGATAGTTTAGTGTCCGTGTATTGTTTGAATGCTATGCTATGCACTTTTTTAATAATTATTTAGTATATTTAACTATTCATTGTTCTTAATGAAATCACTTAAACATACAAGTAAACTTTTGAGATCATGGCTATTAAATATTTTCTATTAAGAAAGCTAGTCAGTTAATACTCCTCTGACAACATTTGTAGTTCTTACCTTTATGCAAGTTACCTTATGTTTTCCTTCACTGATGCATTGGATGCTATTTAAATTTAAGCTAACCCTGCTCTTAAAACTGTTGTACTAAAAATTCTGGACCTTTTGACAAATTCCAATGTCAAGACCCTTTTTTGGCATCATTATCTGTTTGGTCACAGAAAACTGTCCAGAGGATGATGTGGAGATCACCAATGACCTGAGCATTGAAGAGTGTTTGTCCCCTTTTTACATATCTAAGGGGCTTCTAAATTTGAGTTGGTAACCGTTATTTGAATCATGGGGATCTCTTATAACTTTTGATCTTGTCCTATTAGTTATCAACTGTTTTAGATAATGACTAGTGTATTCAGTCACGGGATAGAGTCCCAATGGGTCTGACATATGGTTATAAAGGTTTAGGATCTCGTATATGGTTCAATCTAAAATCCAGAGGAGGGTATAATAGAGTCCTTGGCTTCGAGTCAAAGAGGCAATAGGCTTTAAAAGCTATTTAAGAAAAAAATGATTGACATATAGCTTGGCCTACTACTGGGAGAGTACAAGCGAATGATTACACTTGCTTTTGTTTGAATGATTGATAGCAAACAATATAAGATCAACGATAATATTATATTCCTCATATTTTGAGTAATGGTTAACCAATTCAAATTTAAAAGCCCTTCAAAATGGGAAAAAAGGGGGAGAGACACCTTTTAATGCTATGGTCATGGGTCCTGGGTCCTGGTCGTTCTATGGATGATTTTCTGTGACCGGGTCATTATACATTCAAGAAAAAATTTCTGGCCTTCACTAAAAGAGACCAATGAAAATTGAGAAAGGGGAGTGAATTAGTGATATGGTGGTAAGTTCAGTGCCTGCTGTGCAACTTTCATTAAATGGTCAATTTGATCTATGTAAAATGTCCCTCAATTCAATGCTGTTTCATGGGATTATTGTCATTAAAACGTAGTTTTAAGGACTAATTTGATAATAAATCAAGAATTATTTTGTCATTAAGCTATAATAATTATGGACCAATTTGTATTTTTTTACATAATCAGAGACTACATAATTTGTATTTTTTTTAAATAATCAGAGACTACATAATTTTGTATTTTTTTTAAATAATCAGAGACTACATAATTTTGTATTTTTTTTTTACGTAATCAGATATTACATTTGATTTTCGTTCATTCGAAAGACTAAATTGACAAAAGTTCACATTCAGGACTAAATTGATCATTTACCCTTTTAATAGAAAGAAACCATTTGTTTAAGAGAGGAAGAAGGGCAATAACCAGCCATATGTATGTAAGTATGCAGACACATAGCTTCATTTTTCAACATTTATTTAAAATAATTATATTTGAGGTCCAAACCTTCACATGTTTGACATCATATGTCTGCCGCGTCTCAATGTTTAGATTAAGTTTAGTCTTATGAGGATGATGATGGATGTCAGATAATTGTGGTTCTGACTTCTGATTTATCCAAAGCCCTTTGCTGTATTTGATGTTAATATTCTGTTGATGGACATTTCAGGTGCAAGCAGCCTGTAAACGTGCCTTGTTTACTTTTCATCCAGATCGTGCATCAAAAACTGACGTTCGAGCACAGGTTGAGGCTGAGGAGAAGTTCAAGCTCATCTCTCGCTTGAAGGATGAGTTCATGAGTTTTTGTTGACTTCTTTTCACTAAATGCTAACAACTGAATCAATATGGTTGTCGGTATTTGGTGGTGTAATTGAAGTGCTTTTACTTCATAGAATCATAGCTTATTTGTTGATATTCATATGTTAACGTTATTTATTAGTCTCCCCGTCTTTCCCCCCTAAATTTACAGCAGGTAATAGGTTAATGTACTAGAAAAAAAGAGAAGATTTTATTTCTTTTAAAAATGCCATTTTTTGCGGATGGACAGTAGTAATATTTAGATTGTCCTCATCTTGTTAATTATTTTTGTACATTTTTTTACATTGATACGTGCATTAAAATTGATATTGACGATAATCAGATATATCGGTTTGAGGACTGCATAATATTCGCTAAACCCAATTCCATCATCAGGAAAAGATGTGCCTAGACATGTTAAAGTGATAATTTTTCTAAAAGCTAATGGGCAATTGTCCAAAATTATAGCCAATTTTGGCCTGTCTTCCTTTTTCTTCGAACAGAATGCTAGCAGTGAATAATCAGATTCAGCCCAAACGTGTCTTCTACATTACGTTGCATTAGGGGTGTTTAAAACCGAACTGATTAAAAAAAAAAATCGAGAACTGATCTAAAAAATCGCAAATTGATTAAAACTGTAAATTTTTGGATCATTTTGAATTTTTTTTTTTCAGAACCGCGCAGTTTGGTTCGGTTTGTAATTTGTCATTTCAAAACCGAACCAAACTGAACTGCATCTTAGGGTTTCAGGGTTCCTTACTTGAAACTCTCTTACTTTGATTTCATTATCTCATCATTAACTCTTATTCAAATCCATCTTCATCACATCATTTCACTCTCTCCATGGTCAATAGAGATTGAAGAATACTTGCAAGACATTGAAAGAATTGAAATGGATATTTTCATATTCTACCTAAACTTTTTTATTGTCTAATTATTTTTTATCTACTTTTTTAATTCTATTGATTATTATATTTTATATGTTTCTAGAAATTGGTCTAGTCCTACCACTACATGAAGAGAATTTTGATGTTGAGTCTGATTAGTTGCTACATAAATTAATTTTTATATGGTATGATGATTTCTTGACAAATTATGTTTTTTTCTTATAAAAAGTGTCAAAAAATGTTGCAATTTGAATTTATCTAATCATGTTTTGTTTTTTACAAGTTGTAATTATTGACATTTGACAATTGATCTACTTGGATTTTTTTTTTTGTGTATTTTTATTAAAGATTTTGTCAAATATTATATTGTTATTTTGTTGGTATTAAATTAAAATAATATATGATTTTATGGTTAAAAAGATACATTTCTTCTATTCCATGTTTTTTTTAATCGGTAATGACAAATATATTGATAAAAATTGGTATTAAAAATATGAAAAATAATTATAAAATATAATTAAGCAAAAGTGTGCAAAAAATTAAATAGTAATATTATCATTTTTTGTTTTTAATCCTTTATCTAACCATATGAAATCTAGTCAATGATATAATTTTATTAGTTTATTATTTAAAAAGATAAAGATAGTCAATTATTAATGAAAAAAATAAAATTAAAAATTAAAAAAAAAATCACAAAAATCGATCCAAACCAAACCGTTAAAATTGGTTTGGTTTGGTTCGGATTTTTTTTTATTTCAAACCGAACTAAACCGAACCGTAAATAATTTTTATATTTGGTTCGGATAAATTTTAACGAAAAATCGAATCAAAGCGCACCGCGAACACCCCTACGTTGCAGCAATAATTGGAGACCCCACTGAAGAGCTAAATTTGGCAGGTTCAAGGTTTTTTGAGATGCTGGTTGGAATGGATATTTACGAATACGAATTTCTTTGCCAAACTCTTCAATATCAACTCAACCGATACTCCGTGTGGACATGGCCGAGCAATAAAATTTCAGCTAGCTACTTATAGTTAGTAACCCATATCCATGACAAATACGAAGTATGTATGGCTTTCAGACCTTATATTTAATGAAAGTTTATAAAAATCTTTCACAATGGATAAATTGTTTAGATAATCCTTTAATATATTTTAAGTATTTTTAGTATATTTTTTCAATTAAAAGTAAGATTATCTAAAAATTCCAGGTTGAAACCTTTATTCGTCGAGCTAGTTGTCTCCAGCTACAACACATTGTTGACCTAAAATACAAAAAGGTTAGACCAACACAATGCAGTTAGAACGTCTAAGCAAAATGTTATAAAGATAACATTTCTAACCTTTCGCACCATGCTCGTCTGTTCACCATGAAAGAATCCCATATTCCTCTGCCATCAACTTTTCGTTACTATTCTTCCATTTAATAACCACTTGTGATTCAATTAATCTTCCACATAAAATCCTCCCAAACTGGTTCTTATGAAACATGAACATCATCCAATCGAGTAAATTGGATAGTACATGTCGGATCCAATTTCTTGCCTCCTGAGTATGACAAGAGTATTTCTACATATATATTATTGCCAAAAGTTCATATTCAACCCGTCTCAAAATAATTTTATAGTGTGTTTGTTCAACATTAAGCCAGATTAAATATTAATAATCACAATTTATATAAAACTTAGGTTGGACTAACACTTTTTACACCCTGACTCGTCGAATCTGATCAAATAATTTATTTTAACATTCCTATAAGCAATAAGAACAACTTATTCTCAACTGTACTACACATTCCCCAGTATAAAATTGCATTTAGATAAAAATAAATAAAAATGAAGAATTTGTTGAGAGTGGGATTTGAACCCACGCCCTTTCGGACCAGAACCTTAATCTGGCGCCTTAGACCAACTCGGCCATCTCAACGGTTGTGAAAGGAAAATACTTTAAAATTAAAATTCACAAAAAACTCATATGTTAGGTGCCATTTTGGAACCCTTCTTACCTTTTGTATATTTTTATGTGCAAAGCATGGAAAAAACTGAAATGGGGAAGTTCTCAAATGCTCCCATCAATTACAAATTCTCAAAAGTAGAGATGAAGATAGCTACCAGCAACTTCATTGTTATTGGGGAGGGAGAGTTTATAAAGGTGTACAAAGTATCATGCATCAAGAATTTAAGGAGTTTTAATATGAGATAAACTTTTTCAATATTATATTTTAAAGCAAAATGATTATTCTTATTAGTGTGTCCTCATTCACTAATATAACAAATATTTATTTCAATAAGAATATGAATTTTTACAAAACAAAGGATATGTATTTTGACAATGCAAAGGATGTAAATTTTTCTACCAAATTAAGGATAACTTTGGCAATATCTTTCTTATTCATTGAATCACTCTTTCCATATATATATATTAAAAAAAATTCAAACATTTTAGTGTCATAATATTCAATATAAATAAGATAATTTTGATTTAAGTTCTAAAAATATATTATAAACCTTGAAATGATTAATTTTATAATGATTCATCCCCATAATGTTATCGAAAAAAGAAAAGTGTAGAGTGATTTAATGTTAGGAACCACTATTTTTCCCACTCGTAACTCTTATAATAAGAAAATAGATCATTCATAGCTTTCTAAAATCCACCTTATCACCCTTACTTCCTAACCCTAACACTAAACCTTTTTCCCAAAACTACAAACACCATCAAGTAAAAAAAAAAATTCCCCGGCTGAGATGCAAATTAGAAGAAAAAAAAAAAGGCTTATGTTACTTTTTGTGATGAGAAAATTTTCTTCACTGAAAAGTGTCCAAGTGATGATGCTACAATTAATTGATGATGACTTGGTGGATTCACATGAACCAGACCCCCTATTTACCAGAAACTAATAATGAAGTTTGTAATCCAGAATATCATCTTTCACTCAATTTGATAAAGGGATTGGAGCTGTTGCAATTAAGTTGATGGTGGCAGTTCGAGTAGCTTTCTCCAGCCTCACATTCTTCATTTTTTTAAATTACGAATTCAAAATTGATAAAGAAGATTTATAGTTGCTTAAATTGGTTTCGAATATCTCAATAACATACTTATAAGGATGAAATCATTACGTAATATACTATATATTTTTTTAAATGAGAAATTTAGTTTGAATAATAATTTAAAAAAATAAATTTTTAAATACTAAATAATTATAAAGAAATAATATAAATAAATGTAAACTAAGATTAAATTAAAAAATATAAAAAATTTGATAAATATAATAAAATAAAGTTTCTCATGTGAATAATTGAGATGAAAATAAATTAATGTAAAATTAGTGTAAAAAATTTGATAAATAAATAAATGTTAAGATGATTAAAATTAATTAATATCAAATTTATTGTTGGTAATCGTATTGGAATGATAATATGAAAAAAAGGATATTAGTGATTGAATAAATAAATAAAAGTGATGTATAAATATACGAAAGTAGATGAAATAAAAGAATGAATGTGATGAGTGAATAATTAAATTTGAATAAAATAATAGTGAATAAAATTATAAAAAAATTGGGATGATAAATAAATAAATTAAAGATTAAAATAATTATATTATTAAAATAATAATATGTAATAATAATATTGGAAATTGTCAAAAATAAAAATACTAAACATGCTAAATTAAAATATGAATACCAATTAAAATAAACTTTGATTAAGATTAACTAATAACAAACTTAAAAATTACAATATAACTAGGTTGCAGTATAGGGAGGAAGAAGAGAGATTATTTCCCTGGTCCCCTTTGTTGTGCTTTGTTTCCAAGTTTCTTTATTTATAAGGATTGATCAATTGTATTATTATAACAAATTCACGAATTAGTTGCAATAAAATATTTTATATATTCAATTAAATATTGGGATTATTAGATTTGTTTATTAGACATTATTATTTTATCGAAAAAGGGCGTTATTAAGCCAACTTTTAGATTAGAGATATTAAAAATTGTTTCAAATTGAAATTTTTTTATTCTTATAAAAAGTTTTCAACAAATAGATTTATGAGATTTATGTAATGTATATGTTTTGATACTAAAAAAATATCTAAAATATAATAAATTTAATAAACTATAATTATAATATGATTTATGTGTAAATGTGTTCAATACGTAGTTTAAGAGGGGAATTAATAATTTAAAAAGTGTTGTTAGATTAAAATTAAAGAATAAAGTGATTTACATATTAGACAAAATACGAAAAATAATTGAAAGTTGATTTTAAAATAAAGAGATGAAGATTAATTTTAACTTTAAATTGACAGAATTAATATTTTTTTAAAATATATTATTTTAGTAAGAGATAAAAGAAAAATATATCGGATTATGTATTTTTATTTTATCGTTTAAAAAAAATATAATATATTTTCTCATAAAAAAGTTATTTTTTTATTTTATCATTAATAGTATTTTAAAATTATAGGATAAAATCTACATGTAAGATTCTTCATAAAACATAAATGATTGAACTTGAGTACGGTGATTTTATACATAAAATAAAAATAAATATATATATAATTTATTTAAAATATATAAAAATAAATTAATATAAATATTCAATTCTAATTCATTAAAATAAAATAATATGATAAAAATTTTGAAAAACATATATTTTAACTATAATATATATAATTAAAAAATATTAAATAATGAAACTAAATTATGATTGAACAAAGTAAAAAGAGAGTAAAGGTGATGTTAAGTAAACACAAACATAATTTAAATTATAGAAATATTTAAAATAATTTCTGAATTTTTTTAAGAAAATATTAGAAAATCTTTATTTAAAGAAAAAGTAATAAAAAAATTATAAAATTTTAATTAAACAAGTTCCTAAAAAAGAAAAGGTCAATTTTAATTATAGGAATTTTAATTTCTAAATAAAAGTAGATGAGTGGTAATTAAAAAAATTATTAATAAAAAATTTAAAATTTTTTTATATTTTATAAATATTTTATTATATTTGATTTTTTTTTAAGTAAATAAATTTAAATTTTCTTTTATATTTCTCATTTAAAAATTTATATACAAATAAAATAGTTAAAATAATTTAGATAATGAAACTAAATTAGGATTGAAGAAAAAGAAAATAAAATAAGGGAAGTTTAACCTTAAAAAAAGAAAAGTAAAAAAAAAAAATTTACGTTAGTATAATTTAAAATATAAAAATATTTAAAATATTTTTTTAATTTAAAAAAATATTAATTAAAGAAGGAGGTAAATAAATTTATAAAATTTTAATTAAACAAGTTCCAAAAAAAAATTAGGTGAATTTTAGTTATAAAAATTGTAATTCTTAAGGAATGATTAAGTAAAGAATTGACACTCTTGTCTTTGCAAAAGGAAAAGAAAAATAGAGGTGAGCATCATAAATGTATGGAAAATCAAAACAATTGGGAAGATGGATAAATTTTTTTAGAAATAAGTATTTTTAATGAATATTTATGGACAATAAATATAGATATTTTAATTATTTAAGAATGTAGTATCTATACTCATTAAATGTTGATAAATTTTATTTTTTTAGAGTGAATAATAAAAATAGAAGTCAAAATTTTTTTCCCTATTTCTTCTTCTATAGATATTATGTGAAAAAAAAAATCAATTTCCCATTATTTTTTTTTAACCTTTTCAACATTTATATTTATCATCCCAAAATATTTTTTTTCTAATTTATATTTTTTAGTTTGATCTTTAATTTATCATTTTCTTCCCTAATATTTAGAATTTGATATTTGAGTCTTCTAGCCTATATCAAGACATAATTGATCTAAAGAGAATTATATCTCATCATTTAAAATCCTAATTTAATAAATTTTTCTTTTACCTGACATCAACTAAGAAGACTTATTTTTAAAATAATTAATATTAAAAATTATTTTTAATCAATTGATTATTAGTTAAAAATTAATATATTTATTAATAGAAAGTGAAAAACATAACATTCTATAATTTTTAAATATTAATTTATTAAAATGCATGACTGTTTATTATTTATGGTTTATCTCTTATTATTTTTGAAAAATGAGAAGCTCAACTACCTATTTATATATAATTAAAAGAGAGGTGGCACTGAAGAGTCATGGGTCAGGATTGGGTTAATATCACTTTTTTTTCATTGCATTTATTCATCAAATTCAATAAATTAAGTGTTAAAAAAAATCAGCTTTTATATATATATATATATATATATACATATAATAATAATAATAATAATAATATATTGAAACAATATAATTTTACTGCTTCTATTTATAACACATCCAAAACTAAAGCATTTCTATTGTGTTTTTGATTTATATAGTAATGAAAAAACATAGGTTAAAGACAAAGTTGATAATGTGTACTAATAAAATCGTTAAATAAATAAATAAATAATAAAACTAGATTCTGATCAGATAAAATAAAGAGAGTAAAGTAAGGTTAAGCAAACAAGACAATGTAAAAAGATTTATAAAATTTTAATTAAACAAGTTTTTAAATAAAGTAAGTGGATTTTAATTATAAAAATTTTAATTCTTAAAAAAAAAAAGGTAAATTTTAAGTAAAGAAGTTATCATGTTTAAATCTTTCACTTATGTTTTACAAATATTTTATTACACGAAACTAGATTATGATTGGAAAAAATAAAAAGAGAGTAAATTAAGTGAGGTTGAGTAAATAATTCGAAAAAGGTTTGGTGGAAGAAAAATGTAAACTCATGTTAGTATAATTTAAATTATAGAAATATTTAAAATAATTTTAATTTTAAGAAAAATTTAGAAAATCTTTAATTAAAGAAGTTAAAAATTTTATAAAATTTTAATTAAACAAATTTAGGTAAATAAAATGTTTAGGTAACAAATTTTAATTAGTGAAAAAATAATAAATAACTATAAGAATAAAGTGTTTAGGTAAATATTACTATTTTCAATAATATTTACCCAATTTATTTATATTTTGTATTACTATTTTAATAAGAGGAAATTAATTTTCATATTTATTATTTTAAATCTTTTATACCCATTAAAAAAAACCAATAAATAAGAGGAAATTAATTTTTATATTTATTATTTTAAATATTTTATACCCATTAAAAAAACCAATATAATATATGATCAATTTAATAGAAATAATGAGACCTTTCACATTGATATGGACCATAATGATTACATGAATTTAAACCATAATTGTAATATAATTATTAAAATATTAATATCGATAGCGTAATAATTAAAAATGTGTAACAAATTAATCGTTTACCCTTATAAAAATTTGATTTTTTTTTTTCAGAAAAATTTTCATTTTTGTTTTTATTTTTTTTCCTATTTCAGTTAACTCTTAAAATATTTTATTTTATAATTGTATATAAATTCTTAAATTAAAAATTGATTCTTAATTAACTTTATTATTTATAACTTTATCCTTGTATACTTTTAATAATTATAGTTTTATACATAATTATTTTTCTTATAATTATTCATCAATTAATAAGGTTAGTTTTTGTAATCATTTATGTTTTGATGTAAATTACTTAATTAATTCACAGTTATTGACATTGTTACGAAGGTATTGTATGTTTTTACAGTAAAATTTATTATTATACTTTACCATAAAAAATAAAATAATTTTTGTCCAATCATTTTAAAAGGTAAATTTATTTAATTATTAATTTTTGGAAATTATTTTAATAATAATAATAAAATTTCTATTACTATATTTTGTTATTATTTCCCTCATTAATTTACTTATATAATTTTTTTATTTTATTTATATTTCAATTTGTTATAAATTGAATAATCTAATATGTAATATAAATATTTAAAAAAATATTAGAATAAAACTTAATTGTTTTTATTATCCTTTTTAAACATTTAATTTCAACTTAATTCTTAGGTTAAAATTATTAATATTTCAAAAATATGGTCCTACTTACATTGTTTTTGGTATGTAAGTAGAAGACATCACTAGGAGAAGAGAAGACTTTTTTTATTTTTTATTTCAAACTATTCCTTGGATTGATATAAAGAGAATTATATCTCATAATTTAAAATTCTAATTTAATAATTTTTCTTAATTTTTATTTTTTACCTGACATAAACTAAGAATGCTTATTTTTAAAATAATTAATATTAGAAATTATTTTTAATCAATTGATTATTTGTTAAAAATTAATATATTTATTAGTAGTAAATGAAAAACATAAAATTCATATGATAATTTTTAAATATTAATTTATTAAAATGCATGACTATTTATTATTTATTGTTAATCTCTATTATTATTTTTGAAAAATGAGAAGCTCAATTACCCTAGTTACCTACCATTAAAAGTATTAAACAGGTGACACTGAAAAGTCATGTGTCAGGATTGAGATTCGAGAAACCCTTTCATAGTTCCAAGAAGCACTTCCACTTCCATCATTTAATTTTTATTTTCTAATTGTTCTAAATCTTTGAATTATTATTCGCAGTCCTACCATAACCTCTGTTACGACATAAATGACCCAAGAAAAATATATTAAAGCATATCTTCTAAATGTATATATCACATCTAAACAATGATTAATTGAAATTATAAAGTATAGGATGTGTCAATGAAACATTCTACCTAAAATATGAATGGTTGAACTTGAGTAAAGTGATTTTATACATAAAATAAAAATAAAAATATATATAATTTATTTAAAATATATAAAACTAAAATTAATATAAATATTCAATTCTAATTCATTAAAATAAAATAATACGATAAAAAAAAATGAAAAGCATATATTTTAACTAATATATATATATATATATAATAAATAAATAAAATTCTATTACACCGAAAATTCCTGCAACATATTTTATAACAGAGAAAATATGAAACAAAATAATTTAATATAATTACATAAAAATTATTATAAAAGCAGTATATTTCAATAGATTTTTATTATTAAAGTAAGAATCTTGGTTCACGATTACTAGGAAAAAGAAAGTCAGTTAGCAGGGGCTAGTCTGTCTTTTAAAAAAAAATTAAATTCAGGTATACATAAAATTTATAAAATATGTTTTTACAATTGTAAAATATTTTATCAATTTGATTTATATAACTATTAATTTGTCAATACTAAATTATATAATCTTTCTCTTAATTAAGACCTTATGTTCGAATTAAATAGAAAAAAAAATATATGAGTAAGAAATAACATAAGGACAAAGTTGATAATGTGTATACTAATTGGTTAAAAAAAATTAAATAATCAAACTAGATTGTAATTGGATAAAAGAACAGCTTCTGATTACTTTACAAAATTAACAAATCCGAAAGCACCATCACATTATTGTGGAAGATGATCATGTGATTTGGGTGGAGTGAGGAAATTGAAGGCACTGTTAAATTCTTCACCTTGTTTTATGTGTATGAATATTGGTTTGATTTTATATATATAATATTAACATCTTACCCAGCTTTGTGTTTGTTAGATTTTTGGTTGTACTACTACTATCCTTTCTACCCGTTTGAATGTACTGAACTTGTTTTTATATACTAAAAAAACTGATGATGGTTTAATGTATTAAAACCTTTGGAGTTTTTATTTATGATCAGTCTTCTTTTTTTTATTGAATAAGAAGAGAAAATTATTCTATGAATAATAATATTAATAAAAAATAAATATCATATTTATAGATTCTCTTATTTATTTAATGAATAATATTATTAAGAAATTTCTCAATACTTTTTTTAAGTATTTTAGAAAAAATAAAATGTTTGAATTTTTATAAATTAGAAATGATATTAAAATTTAGTAATTCATCACACATTTGGATTTATTTTAGATGTAATTTGATATAAGTATTTATAAAATTAAAATTTTTAAATAGTATTTATTATAACATTATATTTATTTCTAAAATAAGAAAATAAACATATTTTAAAAAATTTGTGTGGATTAAAGTAACGTAAAATTTATGGAAATATAACAATGATACATTATTTATTTTACAGTAAGAAGGTGGATAGAAGAAAAATTCTTTTTAAATTAATTGTATACTTGATTGTGATTCCAGTTTAAGTTTTCATAAATGTTAAAGTGTTTTACAGAATAATACATATTATTGGTTACGCTCTTTATATGTTGACTATCAGAATTAACAACAATTTATTTATTAATCTATTTTATATTAATGATATAAATGATTATTTAATTAGTTATTTATTATTCATCATATTTTTCTTAATATATATTTGTAATTTTCTTTTCTTTATATTTATGATACTAATTTTTATTAATATATTTATTTTTTTCGATAAAAAAATTATTACTTATAAAAAAAATCAGACTATGTTTCAAAAATTGAAATTGTGCCATTAATAAATTAATAAATTAGGACTTGGATCAATAGCTAGTTGATCTTGGCTATCCTTCCCTTATATCTTTCCCTTAAAAAAAGTTTTGAATTTAAACTTTATTTATAAAAAAGTGATTAGGAGAAAAATATTATGTTAAAATGATAAGCCAAATTTTAATAGTGATTCACAAATTTAATGTATTTCTTATTAGAAAAAAATATTAATATTCGTGTATTAAATGATAATTAAGTAATGATTAAGTAAAGAATTGGGAACATAATGCATTCGCTTTTGGCTTTGAAAAGAAAAATAGAAGTGAGCATATAGTAATGTATAAAAATGGGAAGATAGATGAAAAAAATTTGTTATCTTCAATACTATATAAGTATTTTTAATGAGTATTTATGGGTAGTAAATATAAATATTTTAATTAATTAAGAAAATATAGTATCTATACTCTTAAGTGTTGATAAATTTTATTTAAATTTTTTTTAGAGTAAATAATAAAAATAGAAGTCAATTTTATTTTTCACTATTTCTTCTATGATATCAAGAGAAAAAAAAAAGAAATTCAATTTCCCATTATCTTTTTTTTTTTTAATCTTTTCAACATTTTTATTTATCATCCCAAAATATTTTTTTTCTAATTCATACTTTTTAATTTGATCTTTAATTCATCATTTCCCCCCCTTAATATTTAGAATTTAATATTTGAGTCTTCTGAGCATATCAAGACATACTTGATCTAAAGAGAATTATATCTCATCATTTAAAAACCTAATTTAATAATTTTTATTATTTTTATTTTTTATCTGACATAAATTAAAAAGGGTTATTTTTAAAATAATTAATATTATAAATTATTTTTAATCATTTAATTATTAGTTAAAAATTAATATATTTATTAATAGAAAGTGAAAAACATAAAATTCATATGATAATTTTTAAATATTAATTTATTAAAATGCATGTTTATTATTTATGGTTAATCTCTTATAATTTTTGAAAAATGAGAAGCTCAACTACCTATATATGATTAAAAGCATTAAAGAGGTGGCAAGGCACTTAAGAGTCACGTGTCACGAGTGAGGTCAATGTCACTTTTTTTTTCATTGCATTTATTCATCAAACTCAACAAACTAAGTGTTAATACTTATCTAAATAAAAAAAACTAATAAGGATTATAATAATGATTAATTAATTAATTATATATATATATATATATATATATATATATATATATATATGTGTGTGTGTGTGAAAGTGAGAAAGAGGAAGGTAGGAAGGTAGGAGGACATCCATAGAAACTTAGAAAATTTCTTTGCTTTTACATTTTTAATTTGACTTTTATACTTATGCAAGATTTTCAAGAAATGACTAAATTTGTTCTTGAAAAAGTTATGAATGTAAATATAAAAATAATTAGACAGAATAGATAGGATAATTGGAAGTTGATTTTAAAATACAGGATAAAGACTAATTTTGACTTTTTAAATTTTTTATTATTAAGGTGACAACCTTGGTCCACGATTACTAGAAAAAAAAAAGTAAGTTAGGTGGGATTAATCATATAATTTTGTTGCTGTGGTCTAGAAATTTCTAAATTCAGGTATACATAAATTTTATAAAATATGTTTTTTAATGATTATAGAAAATTTTATCAATTTTATTTATATAACTATTAATTTGTCAATACTAAATTATATAATCTTTCTTTCAATTAACAACTTATGTTCCATTTATATATATAAAAAAAAAACATGAATAAGAATAAGAAAAAACATAGGTTAAAGACAAAGTTGATAATGTGTACTAATTAAATGGTTAAAAAATAAATAAATAAAAAATAAATAATAAAACTAGATTTTGATTGGATAAAATAAAGTAAGGTTGAGTAAAGAGGAGAACGTAAAAAAATTTATAAAATTTTAATTAAACAACTTCCTAGACAAAAGTAGGTGGATATTAATTATAAAAATTTTAATTAAACAAGTTCCTAGAAATAAAGGTAGGTGGATTTTAATTATAAAATTTTTAATTCTTACAAAAATAAGTAAATTTTAATTAAATAAGTTAACTAATATTTAGATTTTTTATTTTATTTTATAAATATTTTATTATATTTAATATTTTAAAGTAATTTGAGTTTTTTTTTTATACTTCTTATCTCTTGAAAATTTATATACTACTAAAAATGGTTAAAAAAAATTAAATAATGAAACTAGATTATGATTGGACAAAAATAAAAAATAAAAAGAGAGTAAATTAAGTGAGTTTGAGTAATCAATTCGAAAAAGGTGTGGTAGAAGAAAAATGTAAACTTATTTTAATATAATTTAAATTATAGAAATATTTAAAATAATTTCAAAATTTTAAGAAAAATTTAAAAAATCTTTAATTAAAGGAGTAAAAAAATTTATAAATTTGAATTATATGAATTTTATTTTTTAAAAGAAACTAGATGAATTTTAATTAAACAAGCTACTAATAAAAATTTTAAATTTTTTTATTATATTCTATAAATATTTTATTATAATTAATATTTTTTAATAATTAAATTTGAGTTTTTTTTATACTTCTCATTTTTTATTTTAAAAATTTCTGTTATATTAAAATGGTTAAAATAATTTAAATAATAAAACTAGACTGTAATTGAAAAAGTAAAAAGAAAGTAAAATAAGTTAGGATGAAGAAATAATAAGTCGTGTTTGAAAAAATAAAGTGGAAAAAAATGTAAATTTATGTTAGTATAATTTAAAATATAGAAATATTTAAAATAATTTTAAATTTTTTTAAGAAAAATTTACAAAATTTTTAATTAAGGAAGAATATAAAAAAGTTTATAAAATTTTAATTAATGATGTTCCTAGAAAAAAGTAAGTAGATTTTAATTATAAAAATTTTAATTCTTAAAAGAAAGTAGGGGAATATTAATTAAAAATAATGTATCTTTCTATTATATTCTATAAATATTTGATTATATTTAATATTTGTAAGTAAGTAAATTTGAGTGTCTTTTCTCCTTCTCACTTCTTCATCTATAAATATCAACCAAGGAGAAGTAAATCAAAAAGTGTGGTCTGAGTATAAATTCCAACCCGAAATTCTTCCACATCAAACCAACAACAATTCAAACAAACTCGTTCATTTTTGCAGGTCAAAATGAGTGGAAGCAACGACGGAGGCCGAAGCAACCGGACCTCTATATTTCTGAAAGTATCCACTGCAGCCGACGGTACTTCCGTCGTAACTACTAGCGTCGTAGCTACTCCCGCCGTAGCTACTGTCTTTGTAGTTACTGCCGCCGTATCTACGAAGGACGTAGGGGGTGATTTGTCTGAAGTTCTGTCATCATCCGCTGCTAACTCTGAGCATGAAGTACCGTTCGACGCAAGGCGTGAGAGCAAAGAACGTGACGATGCTGAGCCTTGGTCGCTCAAGCAGGTTAATATTAAGGAGGATGCTACGTCGGTATGTTCAATTTTTCTTTTTCAAACTTCTTGCTTCATTGATTTCACATGTCATGTATAGAAGAAAATTAGATTGAAAATATCAATTATTTTGATTTTTAAATATATAAAAAAGCCTTCTGTTGGTAAGTTTTGTATCATTGTTTTGTTGTAAATCACATACTTAAAAATATGATATTTAATTAGAATAATAATTATTATACATGGAAGTATTTTTCGTTTTTTTATAAAATAATGTTTTAGTAGTAAGGTAAATACTTGACATAGCTATTGCAGAGACTATTGTTGAAACCTTGAATATATATGGTTGATTATTAAAATTAGAAGTAACGAAACATGCATACTTACTATTATTTTTTCTTATTTCTCTTTTAATTACTTCGTAATACAATCAGATCATAGTATTTACAAAAAGAAATTATATTTTTTTCCTAAAATGATTAACATGTTAAATTTATTGTTTGTGTGAAACGTTTATAAATTAAAATTCGTTGCTAATATACATTAAAATGTGAAGGACCTCTAAGTTGTGATGTATATTTAATTGACAGGAGAAATGGAAGAAACCTGAGGTTGGTTGGGTGAAGCTGAACGTGGATGGCTTGCGTGAGCCTTACAACGAACGGTTCATCTGCAGGATGTGGCTGGGTTCTGAGGGACTCATCAGGAAAGTGGCTGTATGGCTTTTCTGAAAAACTGAACCCCGATTTCGATGTGCAACAGAGAGAGTTACAAGCCATTCTCACAGGCTTGAAAATTGCTTCGCAAGTGATGTACATTAAGAAACTGGTTTTGGAGTCAGACAATGATTCCGTGCTGAGCATTGTGAAGAACGGAGTTAAGCCCAATCACTGTGATTACGACGTGGTTCAACAGATAAGGACCAAGCTACGCCGTTTTGAAGTTAGGCTTGTTGTTATCTCCAACAAGGCCAATGGTGTTGCTAATAGACTCGCCAAGAATGCTTGTAATCTCTCTTTTTCTGAAACCTTCGAGGTGTACAGTGTTCCTCCTTTTTACTGTGTCCAGTTTCTCCAGAAGGATGAGATGGGGTGTTGAACACCTTCTGATTACTTTACAAAAATAACAATTCCTAAAGCACTATCAGATTATTGTGGAAGATGATCATGTGATTTGGGTGGAGTGAGGAAATTGAATATGGCTATGGGTTTGGTTTTATATATATAATATTAATATCTTACTCAGTTTTGTGTTGGTTAGGTTTTTTGGATGAACTGTTACTATCCTTTCTTCCAGTTTCAATGTACTGAACTTGTTTTTATATACTAAAAAAACTGATTTATGGTCAGACTTTTTTTTTTTTTTTTTAAGAATAAGAAGAGAATATTATTCTATGAATAATAATATATATAAAAAATGAATATCATATTTATAGGTTCTCTTATTTATTTATTTAATGAATAATATTTATTAAAAAACTTTATGTAAATATCTCAGAACTTTCTTTAGCTATTTTAAGAAAATAGAATGTTTGAGTTTTTATAAATTAGGAATGATTTTAAAATTATATGATAGAATATGATGTGTAGAAATTTAGGAACTCATCATACTTGATTTTAGAATGTATGGTAACTAATTTGTTATCTTACATATAACAACAATGTTATGTGTAGTTTCAAATATATCTTATATTTAGTTTTCAAACAATAAGTTAAATATATTCTGAAAAATTGTGTGGGTTAAAGTAATGTAGAAGTGAAAACATAACATTAACACTATTTCACATTTGAATTAAGTCTAGAATTTCATAGGATCTTTTCGTAGAATAATATATGTATCATTGATTATGTTTTAATTATCAAAATTAACGATTTTTTATTTATTAATTTAATTTACATAATTGGAATGAATGATTATTTAATTAGTTATTTATTATTCATTGCATATTTTTTTATTTGTATTTGTAATTTTTTTTTAATTTTTATTAATATATTTATTTTTTTATAAAAAAATTATTACCTTGAAATTGTGTCATTAATAAATAAATAAATTAGGACTTAAATTGATAGCCCGTTGATCTTGCTATTCTTCCCTTAAAAGAAGTTTTGAATTTAAATTTTATTTGATTAGGAAAAAAATTATGTTAAAATATAAGCCAGATTTTAATAGTCATTAACAAATTTAATGTATTTCTCATTGAACATTAGACAAAAGATTAATACTCATGTATAAATGATAATTAAGGAATGATTAAGTAAAGAATTGACAACATAATGTATTCACTTTTGTCTTTGGGAAAGAAAATTAGAGGTGAGCATCCTAAATGTATGGAAAATCAAAACAATTGGGAAGATGGATGAAAAAAAATTATAGATATTTTAATTATTTAAGAATATAGTATCTATTATCATTAAGTGTTAATAAATTTTATTTAAATATTTTAGAATAAACAATAAAAATAGAAGTCAAATTATTTTATCTATTTCTTGTTCTATCAATGATATCAAGAGAAGAAAAAAATATTCAATTTCCCATATTTTTTTAATCTTTTCAATATTTCTATTTATCATCCCAAAATATTTTTTTTCTAATTCATTCTTTTGATCTTTAATTCATCATTTGTTTTCCTTGTAAGAATCCGTTGTGTGATAGTTTTAGCAAGATAGTAGTTTAAGTAGTGAAGGGTGGAAGTGATCGGTAAAGATTTAAAAAGAAATATAAATTAAAAAAAACTTAACCTTTCAACCTTCATTTTTTTAAGTTTACCATATTTCTGGAAAACTTTTTTTCTAAACTCTCTCTACCTTCTCTCTAACCAATTTTCCCACCTTCCATCATTTTCAAGATTTGAGTATACTATTGTGAAGCTTGCGAAGAGTAGATCTACTTGGACCGATTAGAATTTCAATTGGGTAAGTTTTCCTAATTTTTCCCTATGGCCTGAGAAGAAGATTTGGTGTTTATAGATTAAAATTGTGTTTTTAGGCGCTTATAGGACCAATTGGAGCTTCTAAACTGGGATTCATAAGAGAAATAGCTAATTGGACTGAGGAATTTGAGGTAAAGGAAGCTAAAGCTTTGACTTTTCGTTTTTTTTAGGAAATCTGTGTTTCTGTTTTGAATCTGTGAAAATTGGATTGTTGTATGGTGTTCTGTGTGCTTGACTGTGTTTCGGAAGCCATTGCATGTTGAATCGGAGCTCGGCCTGAGTAAATCCGCTGAGCGCAGGGGCCCTGCGCTGAGCGGGTTTTGTTACAGGGATGACTGTAAAATTTCGCTTAGCGCACAATGCGCTCAGCGCATGAGACTTGCGCTGAGCGAAATTCTACAGCGATCCTCGGGCGAGGAAATTCGCTGAGCGGAGGACATAGACTGAGCGCATGATGCGCTCAGCGCAAACTTGCGTTGAGCGGATTTCACTCGCTGAGCGGATGTATTTGCTGAGCGAATTATCCGCTCAGTGGGCTAGGCTGCGCTGAGCGAATTTCTTCTGGTTTGTTGTTTGACTTTGGAGTTGATCTGAATTGATAGAAATCTGGTATATTTAAATATGCATGTGATACTCTTAGAAAATATATTTGATGCATGAATTGTAGTTTGGATGAATGAAAGTGAATATAGGTTTATGACTGAGTATGTTAGAGAAAAGCAACTATGATGCATGAGGTGTAATTATGATGAGTGAGAATGATAATGGGTATTATGTGTGTATGGTTCTTGGAAAAATGTATATGATGCATGAACTGTAATCTTGATGAATGGAAGTGATAATAGGCTTATGATTGTGTATGTTAGAGGAAAGTAACTATGATGATGAGTATGAATGGCATGTGGCATGTGGTAGATTAGTGTGTATGGATCTAGGGATATCATATAAGGTATCCAGACCTCAATGTGAGTCCTGATCATGTAGACTAAGGCCACATGTGGCGAGAGGTCGATGGAGGTCCCATCAGTTACTTAGAGGAGGAAGCTAGATGGGGCTACCCTGATGTTGTGAGTAGTGAGGGGATGACGCTGAGGTGAAAAAGACTCAGTTAGTCGGTCGTGATAAGACCCGTGGTCCGTGTTTTGATACATCAGGTGCTAGTCTTAGATGTCTGAGATCCATACGGTCTTCCGGAAGACGTCAGTCTTGAATGTGATATGTGATGTGTAAATGTGAATGTGATTATGTATAAAGCCTTAGGTAGGCCCTTACACTTGGATGTGATTATAAACAATATCTTATGTAGTTTATATAATTATGCATTGCTCTTTTGTATCTCTAGCTTACCCTATTTGTTTGGTGTTTTGTTTGATTGCTATGATCGTGTTCCTTACACGGGAGCAGGTGCCAGGTCAAGAGAGGATTCCTCATCAGGAGATAGTAGAACTAGGAAATTCATGTAATAGGGTTCTTGAAATTTTTTTTATTATAGAATATAGAAGAATTTATCAAACCTTGTGAGACTCTATTTTGGGAATGTAATAGAACTAGTATTATGAAATAATAAGATATTATGAGTAATTTAGTATAATTAGCAATTTTGGGTTCGTTACATTTTTGGTATCAGAGCAGTTGAGATCCTAAGAGTGACCTAGGGTATTGGGTTTGTCTTACTCGTTGAATGTGTTGGGCTAAGTGTTTAAGGGAAGAAAATGAGCTTGATAGAGTATTGAGGGTGCACACTCAAGACTCGGTCAAAGATTTATTTCCTCCTTAAACTCTTAGAACTTATATAATCTAGTGGAAGAATTGTATTTCTTGTATGATGGAAGACTTATGGTGTTGTTTGAACTCTTGTGTGACACTTCTTTGTGTTGGGACTTTGTGTGAATGAGCTGATTCTACCGAGTAGGGAGTTCCAGACTGATTTGTTGGTATCCACTCCAGCTTCAAATCTGATCGTGGTTTTCCATGTGTGTGCTTGTTGTATTGTGATGGTAGAAGGGTACAAATCAAAAGTCAATTTGATTTGTTACTGCTTAGGGATTTGAATGTAATATTAGGAATAGACTGGTTGGCTTCCAACCAAGTCCTCTTGAACTTGGCAGAAGAGGGTGATATTTTCAGATTCAAGTGATATGGGTTTGGTATCAGCTCAATAAATTATGAGGGATATGAGGAAAGGTGCTTGGTGTTTTGTGGTACGGACTCACATGGAAATAACAGAGGTGAATCAGAGAATTGAGATACTAGTAATGCAAGATTACATGGATATGTTTCCAGATAAATTATTTAGACTGCCACCTAGGAGAGAGGTGAAGTTCTTTATTGATTCGATGTCGGGTGTAGGACTAAGACCCATGATACCATATAAAATGGCTTTTGCAAAACTATTAGAGTTAAAGGGGGCAGATAAAGAAGTTGCTTGACCGACAGTTTATCCATCCAACTGTACCACTATGAGGTGTACCAACTTTGTTGATGAAGAAGAGGGACGGAGGATCGAGACTTTGTGTGGGCTACTGACGATTGAACAAGTTGACGATTGAGAACAAGTACCCGTTGCCGAGAATAGATGACTGATGGACGAGTTGCATAAGGCTGCAATGTTTTTTTTTTAAGATTGATTTTAGAACGGGGTACCATCAGATACTAGTGAGAGCGGAGGAAATGCCTAAGACTGCTTTTAGGTCAAGGTATGACCACTACGAGTATGTGGTGAGACCTTTTGAGGTGACGAATATTTCTGCAGTGTTCCTAGATTTCGTGAATCGTATCTTCAGGCCCTTTCTTGAATAAATTCGTGGTGGTTTTTATCAACGATATCCTTATATATTTCCGCACTCCAGAGGAGCATGAGATGCATTTGAGAGCTGTGTTGGAGATTGAGGGCTAAGCAGTTATATGTGAAGTTGTCAAAATGTAAGTTATAGATGGCAAAGGTAAAGTTCTCGGGAGACATGTGATTTTGGTGAAAGAAATTTTAGTAGATCTCTCTAAGGTGAAAGTCATGCTTCAGTAAGAGCACCCAAGGTTGTATCAGACGTGAGAAACTTTGTAAGGTTGGCTAGTCATTATAGAAGAATTATTAAAGGATTTTCAAAGGTAGTAGTTCCACTGACTCAACTGACCGGAAGGATTAGCCTTTTATTTGGATTGACAAGTATGAGTAGAGCTTCTTGGATTTGAAACAGAGACTGACCAATTTTCCTAATAATAATCTCAGATATAGGGAAGCCTTTTGAAATGTATTGTGATACGTAATATCAAGGTTTGAGAGGTGCGGTGATGCAAGAGGGGAAGGTAGTAGCTTATGCTTTCCGCTAGTTAAAGGTTCAGGAGGGAAACTACCCCACTCATCGTCTGGAGTTAGCAGCAGTTGTCTTTGCCCTAAAACGGTGGAAGCATTACCTGTATGGGTTGAAGTTTGTTGTGTATTGCAATCATGAGAGTCCCAAGTATCTGTTTGATAAGAAGGAACTGAATATAAGGTGAAGAAGGAAGATGGAAGTTCTGAAGGACTATGATTTTTTCAACTGATGTATCACCCTGAGAAGGCCAAGGTAGTGGCTTATGCACTAAGTAGAAAGGAGGTGAGTATGTTAGCTCTGGTGGTGAAGGAGTTGGAGTTAATTGAGGAGTTTTGGGATCAGAATTTCAATACAGAAGTGTCTCTTGGCCAGGCCAGTTGTAGCTTGGTGGTGATCTCCAATGAGTTCTTGAATATGGTTAAAGAAGAGCAAGCACTGGATCCCCAGCTGAAGGATGCGGTAGATTTCTTGAGCATTGAGTTAGTCTAAGAGTTTGTGATGGGTCTGGATGGAGTTCTGAGATTCAAAGAAATAAATCATGTACTAACAGATGGAAAAATTTAAGAAGGTGAAAATGATTAAAGAGGGGGTGAGGACTTCTCAAAGTCGCCAGGAGTAAAAGAAGAAGGTCATTGGAATTTGGAAAGGGAGAGTAGGCATTTCTGAGGGTCAGTCCTGTGACCAGTGGTGAAAGAGCTATCAAGTATAGAAAGTTAACTCCTATGTTTATTGGGATTTATCAGATTTTGAGATAAATTTGGCCTAGTTGCTTGTGAGGTAGCACTACCTCCTCCATTGTCAAGACCGCACAATGTTTGCCACGTGTCTCAAGTTAAGAAAGTATGTGTCCGACCCATCCTATATTTGGAGTTAGAGGAAGTAGAAGTAAAGGAAGATCTCTCTTTTGAGGCCATAACAACCCAAATAGTAGACTGGAACGCTAAGAAAGACAGAAATAGAGTAATCAGCCTAGTCAAGGTAGTGTGGAAATTGCGAACGGGTGACTCCACTTGGGAGCTTGAGGACAAGATGAGAAAATCCTATCCCCACCTTTTGCTAGTAGGAACCAATTTTCGAGGACGAAAATTTTGTAGTTGGGGAGATTGTAAGGACCCGTTGTGTGGTAGTTTTAGCAAGATAGTAGCTTAAGTAGTGAAGGGTGGAAGTGATCGGTAAAGTTTTAAAAAGAAATATAAATTGAAAAAAACTTAACCTTTCAACCTTCATTTTTTTAAGTTTACCATCTCTCTAGAAAACTTTTTCTCTAAACTCTCTCTACCTTCTCTCTAACCAATTTTCCCACCTTCCATCATTTTCAAGATTTGAGTATACCATTGTGAAGCTTGCGGAGAGTAGATCTACTTGGACCGATTAGAATTTCAATTGGGTAAGTTTTCCTAATTTTCCCCTATGGCCTGAGAAGAAGATTTGGTGTTTATAGATTAAAATTGTGTTTTTAGGCGCTTATAGGACCAATTGGAGCTTCTAAACTGGGATTCATAAGAGAAATAGCTAATTGGACTGAGGAATTTGAGGTAAAGGAAGCTAAAGCTTTGACTTTTCGTTTTTTTTAGGAAATCTGTGTTTCTGTTTTGAATCTGTGAAAATTGGATTGTTGTATGGTGTTCTGTGTGCTTGACTGTGTTTCGGAAGCCATTGCATGTTGAATCGGAGCTCGGCCTGAGTAAATCCGCTGAGCGCAGAGGCCCTGCGCTGAGCGGATTTTGTTACAGGGATGACTGTAAAATTTTGCTTAGCGCACAATGCGCTCAGCGCATGAGACTTGCACTGAGCGAAATTCTACAGCGATCCTCGGGCGAGGAAATTCACTGAGCGGAGGACATAGACTGAGCGCATGATGCGCTCAGCGCAAACTTGCGTTGAGCGGATTTCACTCGCTGAGCGGATGTATTTGCTGAGCGAATTATCCGCTGAGCGAATTTCTTCTGGTTTGTTGTTTGACTTTGGAGTTGATCTGAATTGATAGAAATCTGGTATATTTAAATATGCATGTGATACTCTTAGAAAATATATTTGATGCATGAATTGTAGTTTGGATGAATGAAAGTGAATATAGGTTTATGACTGAGTATGTTAGAGAAAAGCAACTATGATGCATGAGGTGTAATTATGATGAGTGAGAATGATAATGGGTATTATATGTGTATGATTCTTGGAAAAATGTATATGATGCATGAACTGTAATCTTGATGAATGGAAGTGATAATGGGCTTATGATTGTGTATGTTAGAGGAAAGTAACTATGATGATGAGTATGAATGGCATGTGGCATGTGGTAGATTAGTGTGTATGGATCTAGGGATATCATATAAGGTATCCAGACCTCAATGTGAGTCCTGGTTATGTAGACTAAGGCCACATGTGGTGAGAGGTCGATGGAGGTCCCATCAGTTACTCAGAGGAGGAAGCTAGATGGGGCTACCCTGATGTTGTGAGTAGTGAGGGGATGGCGCTGAGGTGAAAAAGACTCAGTTAGTCGGTCGTGATAAGACCCGTGGTCCGTGTTTTGATACATCAGGTGCTAGCCTTAGATGTCTGAGATCCATACGGTCTTCCGGAAGACGTCAGTCTTGAATGTGATATGTGATGTGTAAATGTGAATGTGATTATGTGTAAAGCCTTAGGTAGGCCCTTACACTTGGATGTGATTATAAACAATATCTTATGTAGTTTATATAATTATGCATTGCTCTTTTGTATCTCTAGCTTACCCTATTTGTTTGGTGTTTTATTTGATTGCTATGGTCGTATTCCTTACACAGGAGCAGGTGCCAGATCAGGAGAGGATTCCTCATCAGGAGATAGTAGAACTAGGAAATTCATGTAATAGGGTTCTTGAAATTTTTTTTATTATAGAACATAGAAGAATTTATCAAACCTTGTGAGACTGGAAATGTAATAGAATTAATATTATG
This sequence comes from Macrotyloma uniflorum, assembly GCA_016859785.1. Classification (NCBI taxonomy): domain Eukaryota; kingdom Viridiplantae; phylum Streptophyta; class Magnoliopsida; order Fabales; family Fabaceae; genus Macrotyloma; species Macrotyloma uniflorum. The sequence continues at coordinate 2,744,557 of BDMB01000021.1, read as the reverse complement.
AAATAATAAGATATTATGAGTAATTTAGTATAATTAGCAATTTTGGGTTTGTTACATTCCTAATATTTAGAATTTGATATTTGAGTCTTCTAACCTATGAACTGACATAATTGATCAAATTGATCAAAAGAGAATTATATATCGTCATTTAAAATTTTAATTTAATAATTTTTCTTAATTTTTTTCTTCTTGCATGATATAAAGTAAGAATACTTATTTTTAAAATAATTAATATTAAAACCTTTTTAACCAATTGATTATTAGTTAAAAATTAATATATTTATTAGTAGAAAGTGAAAAACATAAAATTCATATGATAATTTTTAAATATTAATTTATTAAAATACATGACTATTTATTATTTATGGTTAATCTCTTCTTATTTTTGAAAAAAAAAAATGAGATGCACAACTACTCTATATATGTATGATTAAAAGCGTTAAAGAGGTGTCACTGAAGAGTCATGGGTGAAGATCGAGGTTAATATCACTTTTTTTTCATTGCATTTATTCATCAAACTCAAGAAAATTAAGTGTTAAAAAAAATCAGCTTTATACCAGTTTAGTACCCTTTCCAAACGGAGAATAAGAGAAATCCTTTCATATTCTAAGAAGCAATTCCATCATTTCATTTCTTGTTCTCAATCTTTTTTTTTTAATTATTACAGTTTAAGAACAACATGTATATTTTATCAATTTGATTTATATAACTATTAATTTATCAATAGTAAATTATATTAATTTGAGTGTCTTTTCTGCTTCTCACTTCTTCATATGAAAATTTATTAACGAAAGAGAAGGAAATTAGAAAGGGTGGTCCGAGTATAAATTCCAGCCCGAAATTCTTCCTCATCAAACCAACAACACAATTCAAACAAACACATTCATTTTTGCAGATCAAAATGAGCGGCAGCAAGGACGGAAACGGAAGCAGCCGGATCTCTAGGTTTCTGAAAGTAGCCAGTGCAGCCGTCGGTTCTGCCGTCGTAGGTACTGCCGCCGCAGCTACTACCGTCGTAGCTACTGCCGTCGTAGGTACTGCCGTCGTAGCTATTACCGCCGTAACTACTACCGCCTTAGTTACGAAGGTCGTAGCCGGCGGTTTGTGTGCCGCTCTCTCATCATCCGCTGCTAACTCTGAGCATGAAGTACCGTTAGGCGCAAGGCGTGAGGGCAAAGAAGGTGACGATGCTGAGCCTCAGTCGCTCAAGCAGGTTAATAATAAGGAGGATGCTACGTCGGTATGTTCAATTTTTCTTTTTCACACTTCTTGCTTCATGGATTTCACATGTATAGAAGAAAATTTGATTCAAAATATCAGTTATTTTGATTTTTAAATATATAAAAAGTCTTCTGTTGGTAAGTTTTGTATCATTGTTTTGTTGTAAATCACATACTTAAAAATACGATATTTAAGTAGATAATAATTATGATACATTAAAGTATTTTTCATCTATTTATAAAAAAGATGTTTTAGTAGTAAGGACAAATACTTGAACTAAGTAGTGCAGAGACTATTATTAAAACCTTGAATATATGGTTGGTTATTAAAATTACGAGTAACGAAACATGCATACTTATTATTATTTTTTTCCTATTTCTCTTTTTACTACTTCGTAACACAATCAGATCATAGGATTTACAAAAAAAAATTATATATTTTTCTCTATTTAAGTATCATTTGGGTGTCATTGTATTTTGGATGGATGTTTATAACTTTTTTTTCCTAAAATTATTTACATGTCAAATTTATTGTTTATGTGTGAAACGTTTATAAATTAAAAATCGTTGGTAATATACTATCCTTTCTACCAGTTTTAATGTACTCAACTTGTTTTTATATACTAAATTATTTTGTATTATTTTTCTTATCGACAAAAAAAAACTGATGATGGTTTAAAGTATTAAGATCTTTGGAAAGATGGATGGAGTTTTATTTTATGGTCTGACCTTTTTTTAGAATTTAGAAGTGAAAATTATTCTATGAATAATAATATTCATAAAAAATAAATTTCATTTTATATCTATAGATTTATTTATTTAAATTTATTTAATGAATAATAATATTTATTAAAAAAATTTATATAAATATCTTAATTTTCCTTGAATAAAATATATAATATTTGAGTTTTTATAAATAAAAAATATATTAAAATTGTATGATAAATATGATGTATAAACATATATAAATATATAAATAAGTAATGTGGTGTGAAAGAAAATATATTATGTATAATTTAATTTTATATTTACTTCCAAAAACAAAAAGATAAACATATGCTTGTGTGGGTTGAGGTGATATAAATTTATGAAAGCATAACAATGAGATACAAAAGATTTTTTTTTTCTACCCAATTAAACACTTGATTATAAATTAAATTTAGAATTTTACAGACGTTAAGATCTTTTACATCATAGTTTGAATCCTGATTATGTTCTTTGTGTTAATTGATAGAATTAGTGATTATTTGTTTATTAATTTAATTTACACAATTAAAGATTATCTAGTTAGTTATTTATTATTCATCATAATTTTTATAATATATATTTATAAATTTTTTTATATTAATTTTATTAATATATTTATTTTTATCAATAAAAAATACCATTAAAAAAAAAATTAGACTACATTTCAAAAATTGAAGTTGTGCCACTAATAAATTAATAAATTAGAACTTGAATCAATAACTAGTTGATCTTGCCGATCCTTCTCTTAAAAGAAGTTTTGAATTTAAATTTTATTTATAAAAAAGTGATTAGGAGAAAAGATTATACTAAAATGATAAGCCAGATTTTAAGTTAAATATAGTGATTCACAAATTTAATGTATTTCTCATTAAACATGAGACAAAACATTAATACTCATCTATAAATGATAATTAAGGAATGATTAAGTAAAGAATTGAAAACCTAATGAATTCAATTTTGTCTTTTGGTAAAGAAAAATTGAAGTGAGAATAGTATTTTTAATTAGTATGGAAATCAAAACATTAAGATGAGAAGAGGGATTAAAAAAAAAAATTACCATGAATACTAGATAAGTATTTTTAATGAGTATTTATGAGTAATAATTATAGATATTTTAATTATTTAAGAATATGGTATCTATACTCGTTAAGTGTTAATAAGTTTTATTTAATTTTTTCTAAAATAAAATAATAAAAATAAAATTATTAATGAAAAATTATTTTTATTTTAATTTATGAAATTAAAATTAAAACAAATAATTTAATTTCAAATTATATTTTATTTCATAATTTATATTTTATAAAGACTAATTTATTTATACTAATATTTCATGATATATTTTATTAAATTATATTTTAAGATAAAAAAAATATTTAAATTTATATACTCTAAAAATTATTTTTTAAATTATTTTATTTAATTTAAAAATATATATTTACCGATATTCCGCAAATATAATTTTTTTTTTCAAATGGAAATATTTTTGGATGACGCATGTGGGACCAGACACTATCTACCGACAGCATAAGAATATAGGAAGTTCTTTGTTTTACTTTTCTAATTTGATTTGATTTTATTATTTTCTGTTCTTTCCTGAGAATTAAATTTGAGACTTTATTTAGTCCATTTTATAATTCCTAATTTTGATTGTTCTCTTGTATTTATATTTTTACAAAATCATCTTCATTGATTAATTATTCTACTTAAATTAAAAAATAAAACTTGTTAGTGTTTGATTGCAAATATTAAAAAAATAATAATTAAGATATATGCTGAAAAAAATGTATAAATAATTATATGAATAAAGTATTTAGGTAAATATTACTATTTTCCATAATACTTATCCAATTTATTTATATTTGGTATTATTATTTTAATAAGAGAAAATTAATTTTTATATTTATTATTTTAAATATTTTATACCTATTATAATATATATTACATAAACCATCATTATATACTATCAATTTAATAGAAACAATGAGACCTTCCACATTAATTTGGACCATAGTGATTACATGGATTTAAACCATAATGTATTATAATTATTAAAATATTAATATCCACATGGTATTAATTAAATGTGTAACAAATAAATCATTTAGCCCTATAAAATTTGATTTTTTTTTCATAATTTTTTTTTAACTTTCTCCTATTTCAATTAACTCTTAAATACTTTTTTATAATTGTATATAAATTTTTAAAATTTCTTAAATTAAGAATTGGTTCGTAATTAACTTTATTATCTATAACTTAATCCTGATATATGTAACATACCAGTTTTACTATATTATACTACTCAGTCTATAAGATCTAAATATTTAAGTGCTAAATATTGTTACATTTACAAAAGATGTCTCAAAGGACTAAATAAAAGTCTCCAAAATACATAATATATACTACTGAAGTCCTATTACAATCTTTTAAATCTACTGTCTCCTAGCAGAGGAGCCCTCTTCCAACCTGGCATCTGCTCCCGTGCAACACACACGATCATAGCAGTCAAGGAAAAGACAACAGGACAAGTAGGGTAAGCTAGATATACAAGGAAACATACATAATTAAAATAAATTACACAGATAAATTACTATTATTACAATCAAGTGTAAGGGCCTACCAAAGGCTTTACACGCAGGTTCACATTCACACATCACAAACAAGACCGACACCTTCCGGAAGATTGTATGGATCTCGGACATCTAAGGCTAGCACCTGATGTATCAAACCATGGACCAAGGGCCTTATAACGACCGACTAACTGAGTCTCTTTCACCTCAGCGTCATCCTCTCACTACTCACAACATCAGGGTAGCCCCATCAAGCTGCCTCCTCTGAGTAACTGATGAAACCTCCATCAACCTTGTTATCACAGAAGGAGATTGCTATCATTCTGTTCAAAGTATTTTCATAATGATCAAGATTATCAAACTGTGCAAAAGTATTCAAGATATAAAGACCAGAAGAAAGTAAAGGATCAAAGAAGACCTTAGAATAGATTTAGAAGTGAGAATAAAAAAGGAAACATCACTCTGCTCAGAAGGTTCTCAAAGTAAAATTCAATTAATTATAAAATCTTTTTTCAAACACTATAATCGATTATGTGTTTTGAGTAATCGATTATGGAACAGGGTTTTTGGAAAACAAGTTTTTATTACTGGAATAATCGATTAGATAATCGATTATGCCTTGTGAAAATGAAAAAGTTTGTGTTTCTGTAATAATCGATTACATTTGTGAAATTAGAAAATATGCTTCTGTGATAATCGATTACATAATCAATTATGAGCTTTTCAGGAAAATGATGCTTTGCTGTGATAATCGATTACATAATCGATTATGAGCTGTTCAGAAATATGATACTTGTTGTGTTAATCGATTACATAATCGATTATGAGCTTTTTGGAAAATATGCATCTCTGGAATAATCGATTATATAATCGATTATCTGTGGCTTTGAAAATATTTTTAGCACGGGGATAATCGATTAATAAATTTAGATAATCGATTATGTTCAAGGATTTTCGAAAATTATGAACGTTGCACAGAATCCTCCGAAAATATAGAGATATATTTTATATGATTCTGAACGTTGGAGGGTGATTCTGTGCATCTTATTTCAAATTAAAACAGTAGAAAAATATTATATATTTGATTTCTTATTAAATGAGTTTCAATATATACGTTTTCATTTGAATCTTTTTGCTCTCCTGAAATAAGTCACAAGACTATCATTTTTATCAAAGAGAGAATATTATTTTCAGAAGAAAATCATCTTTGAAGGATCTTTGAGAAATCCTGAGCAGAGCAGTGCCACAACTTTGATATCCTCACATTCAGGTGATATTTATCTTTTGTTTTCTGACTTTCCTCTGAGGCTGTTTAGAGGAGACAAGTCTTTTTTCTTGTGTGATTCAAGGAAGGTTTTCACTTCCTTGTGGGACTCAAGGAAGTGTGGGTATTCTCTTGTGAATTCAAGAGATAGTGAGTATTTTAATTTTCTCTTTTTACATGTTTCACTGGTAATTGGTGATTGTAATTTGTGAAGAATTAAAATATAAAGAGTGGGAAATCATCTCTGGTTTGAGGTGATTTGGGAACTGGAGTAGGGTTAAGGTATAACCCGAACCAGTATAAATTCTGGGTGTCTCTTCTTTCCCTTATCTCATTTAATTTTTCGTTGCGTATTTAATTATCTGCTAAGACAATTAATAATCAAGAGGATTAATTTTTGAGGAAATTAAATTAAAAGGTTTCATTTTTAACATCAATTCACCCTTCTCTTGATGCCACTTGACAACAAGTGGTATCAGAACTCGGTTTGATAAGATACTTCTAATCGATCTTGTGAGATGTCTATGCAGAACCAGATTTACAGGGAAGGAGCGTCGATCAACAGACCGCCACTCTTTGAAGGGGATAATTACCCATTCTGGAAGGCAAGGATGGAGATCTTTCTTCAGACTCTCGATTATGGAGTTTGGGATGCGGTTCAAAACGGTCCGTTCATGCCAAGGACAACTCCAGCTAAAGGCTCAACACCAAAGCAATTTCTACAATGGAGTGCTGATGAAAACAAAAGGGCACAATACGATGTAAGGGCAAGGAATGCCATTGTTTCTGCACTAACTCTGAGTGAATTTTACAGGATTTCCAGGTGTAAGACCACCAAAGAAATGTGGGACACACTAGAGGTCACACATGAAGGTACAGAAGAGGTCAAGCGTGCAAGGAAGAATACCTTGACACAGGAGTACGAACTTCTAACCATGGCACCGAACGAAAGCATAGGAGACTTTCAGACTAGATTTACACACATTGTAAATCATCTGGAAGCCTTGGGAAGGAGCTTTGACAAGGAAGAACTCAACACAAAGATATTGAAGTCTTTGGACAGAAACTGGCAACCAAAAGTGACAGCCATCACTAAATCAAGAGACTTGACCAAAATGGAAACGACAACCTTATTCGGAAAGCTTAGAGAGCACGAACTTGAATTGCAAAGATTAAAGAATGGAGAGGACAACTACAAAAAGAAAACCCTAGCATTCAAGATTGAAAAGTCAGACACTGAAAATGAAGGTGAGTCCGATAATGATGATTTTTCTTTAATGGTGAAAAAGTTTTCCAGGTTTCTCAAGAACAAAAAGAAGAATCAAATTCAGAAGAAGGAGAAGAATAACTCCACAATAAACTTCAAGTGCTTTGGATGCAATAGAGTGGGGCACATCAAATCAGAATGTCCTTATGCAAAGAAAGAAGACAAAGAAAAAAGAAAAGGGAAGAAAATATTCAAGAAGAAAAAGAAAGCCTACATCGCATGGGAAGACAATGCATCAACAACATCTGAAAGTGAATCCAGTGAAAGTGAAGAGGAAGAAGAAGCAAACCTATGCTTGATGGCAAATGAGAATCAAGACATTTCTTCTACAAACTACAGGTGCTTATGTTATGGGTGCAACAAACTAGGTAAAACAAAATCCAAGTGTCCATTTGCAATAAAGAAAGAAGTAAAAGAGGAGGCAAATAGCTGCTTAATGGCAAATGATGACATAGAAACATCTTCACGGGTAAGTCATTCTGAATCTCTAGACTACTATGATGAGTTGCATGAAGCTTTTCAAGAGTTGTTTCAAAATTTTGATGATTTATCAAAGAAACATAGTTCTTTAAAAAATAATTTTAAATCTCTAGAAAATAAATTGCAAGAAGTGGAAAAAGAAAATGAGTTTCTGAAAACAAATCTAGAAACAACTTCGAAAAAGAAAAGCTGTGAAAACTGTGAAACTTTTCAAAACAAAATACTAAGTCTTGAAAAAGTAATTTCTAGGTTTTCAAAATCAAGCATGCATCTTGATACTATTTTAAATTCTCAAAGAGAATCTTCTAGAAAAACTGGGCTTGGTTTTAATTCTAAGAAAACTTTGGAAAAAGAAAAGACAATTTTTGTAAAAGCATCTTCTCAAACAAAATTTCAAAAATCCTCTGTAAACCATTTTCAACCCAATACTTATAAATCAGCATTTTCTACTCTCAAATGTTTTTATTGCATGAAATATGGTCATACCGTTAATAAATGCTTTATAAAACATGTAGGTGTTCCATCTGGGATGCAAGCGTA